>CM055893.1:22074678-22354678 GCA_029582165.1 Portulaca oleracea
ATGCCATGCTTTTGTTCTCTCCTTGTAGATCTTGTTGTTCTCATATGCATGACGCTTTAACTCCTCAAGTTCTTCTAATTGAAATTACCGACTACCTCTGGCCGCCTTGAGATCGAAATTCAACTTCTTGATTGCCCACATGGTTTTGTGCTCAAGTTCTACGGGGAAGTGACACGCCTTCCCATAGACAAGACGGTAAGGGGTAGTACCGATCGGTGTCTTGAAAGCGGTGCGGTATGCCCACAAGACTTCATCTAATTTTTCTGCCCAATCTTTCCTTGAAGAACTAACCGTCTTCTCTAAGATCTCCTTGATGGCACGGTTTGAGATTTCCACTTGACCTTGTGCTTGTGGATGGTAAGGGAGTCCCTTCTTATGCTTGATGTCGTACTTTTCCAAGAGAGACTCAAATCTCTTTTCGATGAAATGGGAACCGTTGTCACTAATGATGGCCCGTGGAATGCCAAATCTTGGGAATATGGTCTTTTTTAAGAACTTCGAAACGGACTTCCCATCGCACCTTACACAGGGTATGGCTTCGACCCACTTTGTGACATAGTCCACCGCCACTAGGATGTATTGGAAACCCCTTGACGACGGGAAAGGACCCATGAAGTCCAATCCCCACACATCGAAGGCTTCCACCTCAAGAATATAGTTCAATGGTGCTTCATTCTTCCAGGAGATGTTACCGAATCTTTGACACCATCACATTGCTTGACATGCAAGTGGGCGTCACGAAAAAGAGTCGGCCACCAATAGCCGGTTTGCAAAACCCTCGCTGCCGTCTTTTGGGGGCCACCGTGACCACCCACCGGAAATTCGTGACAATGGGTCAAGATAGATTGCACTTCACTCTCGGGAATACACCGCCGATACATCCTGTCATTGCAAAGACGGAAAAGGAAAGGGTCATCCCAAAAGTAATGCTTCATGTCGTGGAGGAATTTCTTCTTTTCATGATGGTTCAAGTGTTGAGGGATCACTTCGCTCGCCAAATAATTCACAATATCCGCATACCAAGGATGAGAATTGATAGCCAAGAGTCGCTCATCCGGGAAAGCATCTATAATCGGTTGGGTGTCTTCCAAGTCAACAAGAATCCTCGATAGGTGATCGGCTACGCCGTTCTTCGTTCCCGCCTTGTCTCGTGCCTCATCCTCGATAAGCAAGACCCACCGTATAAGTCTCGGTTTTGTCTCCTTCTTTCCCATCAAGTATTTGATAGCGGCATGATCCGTATAGACTACCACCTTAGAGAACATGAGGTATTGCCCGAATTTGTTGAGCGCAAAAACGATCGCTAAAAGCTCCTTTTCCGTGGTGGTGAAGTTCCTTTGGGCGCTATCAAGCGCATGGCTTGCGTAATAGATGACCCTTGGCTTCTTGTCTACTGTTTGGGTCAAACACGCTCCCACGGCGTAGTCGCTTGCGTCGGCCATAATCTCGAAGGGTAGCGTCCAATCCGGAGGTTGAACTACCGGAGCGGAAATCAAAGCCTGCTTCAACCTATAAAATGACTCAAGGCACTCATCAGTGAAAATGAAAGGGGAATCTTTGCACAAGAGGTCAGTTAGAGGTCGAGCAATTTTTGAAAAATCATTAATGAACCGGCGATAAAAGCCGGCATGGCCAAGGAAACTACGCACCCCCTTAACGGAAACTGGGGGTGGTAGGCGCTCTATAACCTCAACTTTAGCCTTATCCACTTCGATGCCCTTAGAAGAGATTAAGTGACCCAGAACGATACCTTGTTCCACCATGAAGTCGCATTTCTCCCAATTCAGAACTAGATCCACTTCCTCACAACGAGTTAACACTTTCTCCAGATTTAGCAAACAATCATCGAAAGAATTACCGTACACAGAAAAATCATCCATAAAGACCTCCATGCATTTTTCAATGAAATCGCTAAAAATAGCCATCTTACAACGTTGAAAAGTCCCAGGGGCATTACATAAACCAAATGGCATGCGACGATAAGCAAATGTCCCATATGGGCAAGTGAAAGTGGTTTTTTCTTGATGTGAGGGGTGGATTGGAATTTGAAAGAACCCCGAGTACCCATCCAAAAAGCAAAAATGCGAATGACCCGCCAACCGTTCTAACATCTGGTCAATAAAGGGAAGGGGGAAATGGTCCTTCTTTGTTACTTTGTTTAATTGGCGGTAATCGATACACATCCGCCAACCGGTGACGGTCCGGGTACTAACTAGTTCTTTCTTGTCATTTTCAATTACGGTCAATCCACCCTTCTTGGGTACACACTGAACCGGGCTTACCCATTCGCTATTTGCGATGGGGAAGATGATCCCAGCAGCTAGCAACTTTACTACTTCCTTTTTAACCACTTCTTGCATGTTGGAATTTAAACGACGTTGGTGTTGCCTAGTAGGCTTGGCATCTTCTAGCAAGTCAATTGAATGCATGCATATGGAAAGGAATAACCTTTCAAATCTTCTATTTTATAGCCTAATGCACCCCAATGTTTCCTAAGCAAATCAAGCAACTTGGACAGTTCAAAATCATTCAAATTCGCATTCACAATGACAGGATAAGATTTCTTATCATCCAAGAAAGCATATTGGAGGGAAGGGGGTAAAGCTTTAAGCTCTAAAGGAGTAGAAGATTGAATTTGAGAGGAAGACATACCTTTGTAGATCACATCTTGAATCTCCATGCACTCCATATAAGGCTCATCAATAATAATCTCCTCATGCATGAGTGAAGAGTCAAGAAGGTTGGTGAAGAAAGTAATCTCGGTGCCGTCGATCTCAAATTGGAAAGACTCTAATAAGCAAGCTCCCAAGGGATCGTCGCAAATAGATTCAAGGAAATGGGAGTCCTCAATATACTCATCAACTAGAAACTCCATCATATCAATGGCATAGCATAAGTCCCCATACGAAGGACCTTTCAATGACCCCTCAAGTTGAAAAATAATGCTTTCATTCCCGACATTCAGCGACATGCTTCTATTCTTCACATCGATAATTGCTCCCGCCGTAGCAAGGAACGACCTTCCCAAAATAATATGGATGTTGTATTCCTCTATCTCCAAGATCACAAAATCAGAAGGAATCAAAAATCGTCCCACTTGGACCGGAATGACTTCCAATATTCCCAAAGGTCTTCGCACGGAACGGTCGGCCAATTGAAGGTTAATTGTTGTAGGAGCTAGATCGTCGAGATTTAACTTCTTGCAAATCGAATAAGGCATGACGCTTACACTTGCTCCTAGATCACAAAGGGCACGACCAATCCGCATATCACAAATGGTGCATGGAATAGAAAAACTTCCGGGGTCGGCTAACTTCTCCGGTGATTTGTTATCAATAATTGCACTACAATCCGCTGTCAAATGGATCGTATATTTCTCTTGAATCCGCCTCTTGCTCGTGAGAAGCTCCTTCAAATGCTTCTTGAAGGACGGGACTTCAGAAATGGCATCAAGAAATGGGATGTTCACTTGAAGCTTCTTCAGCATCTCAATGAATTTTGAAAACTTTGCATCGGATTTTGGCTTTGCTAACTGATCGGGAAAAGGGACCAGTGGTAGCTTTGGCTTCTCAATAGTTTGGATTGGTTCTTCTTCCACCATCTTTTCTTTCCCTTTCCTTAACTTCTCCATCTCCTCTCTTTCTTTACTAGACTCTCCCAATTCATCCTCATGTGCTCCCACAACTTCCTCACTCAAGACTAACTCACTTTCTCGCTTCTCCAACAAATCTTCCTCCTCCGAGATATCCACCACATCACCTTCTTTGTCACCCAAGACTTCCTCTCGCACCATCCTAGGGCCTTCAATCTCCTTGCCATTCCTCAATGTAATAGCATTAAGTTGTTCCTTCGGGTTAGGTTGGCGTTGGCTAGGCAAAGATTGGATAGGTTGAGATTGTTGTGCCAATTGAGCCAATAGTAACTCGAGGTTCTTAATGCGAGTTTGGTCTTTTTTTCGATCTAAGGCCATCTTCTCTTGAGATAAGGCTATATTTTCTTGAGATAAGGCCAACTTTTGAAGGGTTTGGTCAAGGGTTTCTTGTTGTGGTGGTTTGGGTGCTTGGGAAGATTGACCTTGGTGAGGATTTTGGTGGTGATTTTGGTGGTATTGGCGGCAATTTTGATTTGGGAAACCGGGGGGTGGGTTTTGGTTTAGTTGAGCTTCTTGGTTGTAGGCGTAATTCCCACGAGGACGGATGGGGGTTTGATTGGTATAGGAGAGGTTATTGTTGGGATAAATGGCTTGGACTTGCTCAGTTTGATACTCTTCACATCGCTTTGAAGAATGTGGCCCTCCACAAAAATCACATACAACAACTCGGGCATCCGGAATAAGCATAGGTACTTCTTGAGCCGCCTTTACTTGCCTCGTGGTTTCCTTCAAAGCTGCCTTTTGTTGCATCTCAAGAACGACATTCATGAGAAATTTAATAGTAGGGTTGCTTTCTAGAGGAGGACCATCTCTTGGACCACGGTCGCCTCCCCAATGAGGAGAGTTTTGAGATAGCTCATGAAGAAATACGTTTGCTTCCTCCGCCGTCTTCTTGAGGAACATGCCCCCCGAGGCATGATCGATGGATTCTCGCAAAGAGCTACTCAATCCGGAATAGAAGTGATGCAATAATAACAAATCCTCAAGATTATGGTGTGGACACCTCCGTTGGAGACCTTTGAATCTCCCGCATGCTTCGAATAATGACTCATCGGGCTCTTGCTTGAAGCTCATGATGGCTTGCCTCAACCAACACGTCTCATCATTAGGGAAAAACCTTTGAATAATAAAAAAATAATAAAGAAAAATGGGTTTTCAGCTGCGTCGAACATTAATCTAGTCCGCATAATAGCCAACATAGTTTGAGATATCTAAAGTTGTTGGACCAAGTTATGGATTCTCCTTAAAACGGTCGGCTTGTGGATTGGGCCCGTCCGAATTGAGAAACACTGGCTTGTATCTTTCAACTTATGATCCACTCGCTATGACCGACTTTATTCGACCCTTTATAATTTTTTGACAATAGGTTCATATAGAGTTAGGTCATGCACTCCCAAAAAGGGGGCGAGTCTCGTGTGTCAGCATATAGGTGTCAATTGTGTTAGGATCATGTAGGTCCCTTAGGGCATGCATGCATTGGGTAGTATGTGTCGGAGTATGTCATCGAGTGTCTAATTCTGAATTTCCATACAGGCACCATTGATGATCCACTTCGAGCTCGCATTAAAGATCCGCGCACCGGCCGTTTGGTTCCAAACCCTCACTACGATCCATCTGCAACTTGTGACTGCATCATGTCTAGAGAGTAATTCCAAGAGACCCTGGTTCAGAGCACTGAGGCCAACATCACAAAGCACTTGGACGAGCTTTACACCAAAATGCAAGGTCTGGTCTTCGCCAACACTTTAGAATAGAAGCACAAGATGGGAAAAAGGCTGAATGAACAGCAACAAGTGATGGACGGTGTGCTACAATCAATCACCAAGATCAATGCTAAGCTAGGGTTAAACACTGAGGAAGATGATGAAGAGATGCACGGATATGAATCTGAACCTGAGCCAACTGATTCTAGGGGGTGCAGAGGCATCTAAAACGAAGGTGTCCAAGCCAACAAGGGACCCCGTTGTTTAGGTCCTTGAACAGAAGCTAGAAAGCCTTACCAAAGCAATGAGCACTGTGCCGGCCTTCGCCGACAGATACATGGAGGTACCCTTGCCCATTCAGCACATTCTTAAGGTCACTGACAAGGTCGAAGTACCAAATATCAAGTTCAAACCCTCTGAAAATCCCACTCACCACATTGAAGAGTTCATGAGGTTGGCACCGCTAAACCGGATCGATGTCGATTTATATTCCACAGTCTTCCCATCCACCCTAGATGGCGAAACTAAAGTGTGGTACATGCTTTATCACCCCAAGTCAAGGCTGACTGGAATGAGTTATTCAAAGCTTTCATTAACCATTACAGCCGCATCCAGAAGAAGCAAGCTACGGTGGACGATCTAACAACCATGAAGCAGCGGGACGACGAATCCTTTTTAGATTATTTTGAAAAGTGGTATACCAAGTTGGCCCACATCAATGAGACCTTCCCTCTCCGCCTACAGCTGTCTACTTTTAAGCAAGGGCTCAAGAGCAACTTATCCAAGCTCTTGGGATATCATGTTATCAAGGATTTTGATTACTTGAAGGACATTTGTTCAACTGGAAGTAATGCGCGCACAATGACAAGACCACTTCGCCTGGTTGGAAAGGGTCTAGCTCCAACAGGAGGGCTACTAGTGCAGCTAGTCACCCTCCTAAAATTGTTGAGACTAACTCTGTCCGCGCAAGGGGCCTTATGTGCCGAAGTATGAGACCTATACACCACTAGACGTTCCTTATTCTCTGGCTCTTGATTGACTTGTCAAGAAGGGTTTTTTGGTTTTGCCTTTACCAAATGAAGAGCCAAAAATTAAAGGTAGAAATTGGGATGCAAGCCAATTTTGCCGCTATCATCGTTGTCGAGGGCATGATACTGAGAAATGTTGGACTCCCAAGAACAAGATAGAAGATATGATAAGGGAAGGGACACTCCCGATGCTGAAAGTTGCCAAAAATCCTAACAACCAAAATAACCCTATGCCTGAGCATGCAAACGCTATCTTTTGTGGGGATTCAAGCTTTGACCCTTCTTCTTTGATTGTCAAAGTGGGTCAACCTGTCCCGGATATACTTGAATTCCATGAAGGTCTATTCGTATATGGTATTTGGGACAGTGACGACGATGACGAGCTGGAGCACCCTGAGACAGAATGGATTGTGGCAGATGAACCAACACCGGACGATGTGGTATTTCTTACTCGGTCTGGCCGTCACAACCACAAGAACACCACCACCCCAGTGGCTGTCCCTAACTCTACACCGGTAGTAGGTAACAACAATCAGGTTCCTCCAAAAGATCCTCTTCTTGCTCAACTTAAGAGGGCCAAAGCCGACGTCACCATTTGGAAACTAATATGCGCATCACAAGCCCATAGACAGAAGATATTGGATGCCCTTACTGCACTAACAGTACCTCCTACGATCACTCCTGAGTCCTTGGTTGCTCATGTGACCATCCACCAAGAGGTAATTACCTTCGGAATTGAATATCCACCTCAAGGAGGAGCATCCCACAACAAAGCCATGTACTTACAGTGCAATGCTGCCTTTACTCCGAAACAATCAACCCTTGAAATGGAGCATAGCTCGATGGATGAACTCCACAACTTTGAGATTGTGGTGGTACTCAGCCACGACGAAGCTTCTTTTGACTTCGATCCCTACTTAAACCCCAAAGTGCATGCTATTCTCAAGAAACAAGGTTACTTTCCTGGAATGCCATTAGGAAGGAACCCGAAAAACAGGATTCCTCTAGTAATCAAGACATTTAAGCAGAAGGGGAGGTTTGGCTTAGGGTACAAGCCAACTGAGAAGGAGGTCGTACTTGCAAAAATGGCCATAGCGGAACAAAAGTTGATTGACAATCCCCCTACCCTGTTCCAAACTAAGCCTTATCCACACACTTTGAATAGACAGTTTGTTAGGTAAGGTGATGATTTTCCGTACTATGGGTTTCCTGAACCATTATACCTAAAGAACAAAGGAGTTCGACTTGCTGGGTTAGAAATCTTCAATGATTGCTCCATTAATATGGCTACTGTCTTTGTTCCTGCCCGGGACAAACATCCACCATTAGAATGGAGTCACCTCGCTGAGAGCAACATATTTGGCATGCTGTTTGGATAAGAAGCTGTCCAGGAGAAGTCTGAAGCCGATGCTATTATTGCTGATTATCCAACCCGCGTTTTGACCTAAGCCTTATGATCGCTGAAGATGGAGGAGCCAAGGCGGTCTCATGGGTTGATGCTGAGGATAATAGTTTTGTTTTATCTATAGGAGAGTATGTTCCTAAGGGCATAGAATCAGGTCCTAAGAGTCTAGAGTCTAACGAGGCCGGTCTCGAGTCTGCTGGCGATGTTTTCCTTTCTACATTCAATAAAATGAACATTTCTACTTACTCTGATTCTTCTTTCCCCTCTTCCCTGAACTGCTGCGCCAACAATAATCTTGAATTTAATGAACCCTTAAAAGAATTTTCTAATGAACATGAGCACAAAATGGCGGTGTTGGAAGACACCATCACCATAAATGTAGGCACCGAAGAACAACCTCGGGAGTTGAAGTTAGGTAGCTCGCTCACAGCAGAAGAACGAGTAGCATTCACGGAGCTTCTCAAGAAGTTTGAGGATGTCTTCCCATGATCCTACGAGGACACGCCGGGGATTGACACGGAAATTACGAAACACACCATACCTTTGCTCCCTAATGCAAAGTCGGTTCGACAAAAGGCTAGAAAGATCAAACCTGAATGGGCTAAGAAGATCGAAGAGGAGGTGATCAAGCAGCTTAATGTTATGTTTATCAAAGCATTTCAATACCCCGAATGGATTACTAACATCGTCCCAGTGCCCAAGAAAGACAGGAAAGTACGCATGTGTGTGGACTTCCGAGACCTCAATAAAGCCAGTCCCAAGGACAATTTCCCATTACCTCACATTGATGTGTTGGTGGATAACACTTGCGGACTTGAGCTCTTGTCCTTCATGGATGGATATGCTGGTTATAATCAAATCAAGATGGCAGAAGAAGATATGGAGAAAACCTCGTTTAACACACCATGGGGAACATACTGTTATGTGGTCATGCCTTTTGGTCTCAAAAATGTCGGTGCCACATATCAAAGGACTGCTAATACTCTACTTCAAGACATGATGCATATTGAAGTAGAAGTTTATGTGGATGACATGATTGTTAAGTCCAAGTCAAGGGAAGAGCACATACCCAATCTCCGCAAGTGTTTCCTACGACTTCGCAAGTATAAGATGCGGCTTAATCCAACAAACTGCACCTTTGGTGTCACCTCTTGGAAGCTGCTAGTCTATGTGGTTAGAAATGAGGCATTGAAGTTTACCCTTCAAAGATAAAGGCCATCCAAGATTTGCAACAACCCAGGACATAATAGGAGATAAGGGGTTTTCTAGAGCGAGTTCAGTACATCAGCAGGTTCATCTCAAAACTCACTATGACTTGCGAACCTTTATTTAAGAAGTTGAAGAAGGGAAGTAAAATAGAATGGGATGATCAATGACAAGCTGGTTTTGATAGGATTAAGGAGTACTTGCAGCATCCTCCAGTCCTCATGCCTCCAGTACCAGATGAGCCTCTATGCCTTTACCTTATAGTGACCAGCTCCGCAGTGGGGGCTAAGCTAGCTCAAAAAGTAAAAGGGCAGGAGAGCGCCATCTACTACTTGAGCAAGAAATTTCTAGACTATGAAAGTCGATATGCTGATATACAGAAGATGGCTCTTGCATTAGTATGGGCCACCAAGAAGTTGAGATATTATATGCTTTCACAGACTGTATATGTCATAGCTGAAAATAATCCCATCAAATTCATCATGGAGCAACCTACTATCAACAACCGCATCCCCCGATGGGTGGTCATGCTCTCAGAATTCAATCTTCAGTACTTACCTCAAAAGTCTATCAAAGGACGGGTTGTTTCAGATTTCTTGGCTGCTTCACCATCATAGGAACCTCCAAGCACTCACTTGGAATTCCCAGGCGAAGAAATCTTTTTCACTAATGAGATTACATGGGAAATGTATTTCGATGGGGCCTCCAATCAAATGGGTTGTGTGGTAAGAGTTCTATTAATCTCTCCAGAAGGGGCACACGTCCCTGTATCCGTGAAGTTGAATTTTGATGCTACTAACAATGCCACAGAATATGAGGCATGCATCAAGGGTTTACAAGCTGTTGTGACCTTGGGTATACGCCATATAAAGGTCATTGGAGATTCTAGCCTCATCATCAATCAGGCCAAGAATGCATGGAAAGTTCGGAATGAATGCCTTATGGCATATCAGTAGATGCTCTTGGGACTTGCTGATCAATTTGAGAAGATTAGTTTTCAATACCTTTCTAGGGATCACAATGAATTGGCTGATGCTCGAGCCAAGCTATCTTCAATGATATCAATCCCCTCGGCCACGCTCCAACTACCAGTAATAGTAGAACGGCAGCCTGAACCAGCATATGTCTGTGTTATGGAGATATAAGTAGAGGAAACTGAGGAATGGTTTCACGACATATATAATTTTTTTCGAAAAGGAGAATATCTAGCTGAGCTAAATGCTCGAGGACAACGGGCAATCAGGTATTTAGCAGCACAATACTACTTGATCCAAGATCGCTTGTACAAGAAATTTCCTACAAGCATCAATTTGTTGTGCATCGATGCTAAAAGTGCAAAGGAGGTCATGACTACTGTGCATGGAGGAGAATGTGGACCTCACATGAATGGTCGTATGCTAGTGAAGAAGATTCAAATAGCTAGATACTATTGGTTAACTATGGAGGCAGATTGCTTGGATTTTGTTCGAAGACGCCACAAAAGTCAGGAATATGCCAACCTGCAACATCAACCTCCATCATATCTGACTAGCTTGACATCTCCATGGCCATGTTCAGTATGGGGTATCGACATCATTGGCATGATACACCCAACAGGAACGGGAGGACATGAGTACATCTTGGTCGGAATTGATTACTTTACTAAGTGGGTAGAGGCAGCCTCTTATGCCAAGCTCACTTCCAAGCAAGTGGCCAAATTCATCCTTCAAAACATCATATGCCGATATGGAGTGCCTCATGAGATCATCAGGGGTAATGGAAGTCATTTTCGAAATGAAGTAGAGACTTTGCTCGCAACTTACCATATTCAGCATCACCGATCTTCAACTTATCGACCTCAAGCTAATGGAGCGGTAGAAGCAGCCAATAAAACAATAGCATGAATCATCAAGAAAAATGGTTGTTACTTACAAAGATTGGCCTGACATATTGGCATTTGCCTTATGGGGATATAGAACCTCTATACGAACTGCTACAGGTGCAACGCCATATTCATTGGTGTATGGGATGGAAGCAGTCCAGCCAATTGAATTAGCAATCCTTTCACTACAAATAGTGGCAGAAAGTCAATTGCTGGAAGCAGAATAGGCTCGTGCATGGTTCGAGGAGTTGATGTTGATGGATGAAAGGCAATTGAAGGCGTTACACAATGTGCAAGTGTATCAAATTAGGATCGCCCGCGCTTTCAATAAAAAAGTGAAGGATCGTGCACTTCAAGTAGGTGATTTAGTGCTTAAGGAAATGAGGGCACCCATACAAGACACTAGAGGAAAATTTGCACCCAATTGGAAGGGTCCTTATCTGGTTAAGGAGATTTTACCGGGAGGAGCAGCTCGACTTGCTACTATGGATGGGGAAGATGTGATTCAGCACACAAATTTAGACCATCTCAAGCGATATTATGCTTAATATAGCCAAGCAAACTGAAAACAAACTTTCAGACACTTGGTTTATATTCAATAAATGCTCATGAAAAGAAGAAGAAATAAAATTTGCAAGGACACCATAGTTGCGAATAATATTCCTTCTTTTATTAAAAATGCAAGTACACCGCTTGTAAATAAGAAAATTCAAAAGACAAAATTAAATAAAAGATTATTTTGGCAAAGCAGCTTCAGTTCCTTCATTCTTCCCGTCCGTCTTCTAATCTTATTTCACCTTATCCACTTCGCCAGAGGTCTTATGGTCGGTCGCTGTGTCTCTAGGTTCGCTTGGGCCTTCCTCTTTGTTTTTAGGCCTATATGCTCGCCTACTTGATTTTCGCATCTCCACTCTCCGACCAAGCCGGTCTTTCGCCGTGACTTTGGCACCTAGCCGGTCCTTTATCGATGTACGAGGACCTAACCTATCCTTCACAGATGTCTGATCTCTTCTTGCTTCTCCAGCACGGTGAGATTCGACGGCAGCAATCAGCCATCAATGGTAGCCTGCGTCAGCATATTGTGATATGTGTGCCTTTGTTGGAGCCTTAAGAGTTGGTCTTCTCTCCCAATATTTTAGCTATGACTCTATCACTTAACTTCGAAGCTTCAACCGCTCGGGAGCTTTGCACAACAGTTCAAGAATGTTTTGCTTGCGACCCATTTGCCTTCGCACCCGCTCCAGGAGGTAGTATGTTATGTGTGTCAAATCGGCAATGCATACATAAGCATTGTGTGAATCACGGGTCACATATTCGTAAATGTGCCACCATTCGATCCACCATGTGATATCACGAGGCTCCTTTAGGAAAGTGATCCATTCTGTTATTCAATGAAGATCGGTGTATCTCCTCTTCCTTTGACAATAGTTCGCCAATGGCGAAGGTGTTCGAGGCTCCTCGATGAGGCGCAAGTGCTCCATTAACCATATCTGCCTGTACAGTTAAAAAGGGTTATTATTGCATGACAATTATTCACAACCTAACGAAAAAAAGGGGCAAAACCCCAGCGGGTTTTAGAGACAGTAGAGGGGCGAAAGAAAAAAATAATAATAACAGGAGGAGAATGGTGTACCTGAAGTAGTAAAGGACTCCCACGAACTTCATGCTCTGGATTAGGGTCGTCCAAGCCAACATGGTCTCCGCTAGCACCAATGGCACTGGATTGTAGCCTCGGGCCATGTCTTCAACATTTTGAATCAGGCTTGCCGGACCAGTTCTCTGGCCACCGTGATAGAAGCAAAACTCTCCGAGAAGACATAACACGAGCGCCTGCACTCGAATCACCGGACCATATTCTAAAGTTTCAGAGGATTGAAAGTATTCCACTATGGTTTAGAAATGCACCTTTTCACCAAAAAGCGCACCTCCTATGACCCGGGATGGAAGACACAATACTATTTATTGACATCAATGGATGTTGGAGGAGACGTCGGTGGCGCAAAATGATTCGTCCCGAGAATAGAGGACCACTCCTTTAAAAGCGGGCACAGTTGCTTCAAGATGAAGTGAAAGACATGCATTTTCGGATCCCAAAAAGTCTCCGCCGTTCAGAGGAAGTCGTGATTTACTCTCACCTGTCTAAGGCTCAACAAGCTCGTCAGCCTGTATCTCCCGAGTTCCTTCTTTTCATCCTTGGACAAAGTGCTCATCCAAGTAGCAAGCTTCTTCTCAAACGCCATGAGAACATAGAGGATTTTTGTGATTTTTGGTGAATTTTGGTGGAAGTTTTCAAGGATGCTTGGATGAAGATCACATGCATAAGGTGAGGTATTTATACACCTTCACCTAAGATCAAAATGGAGCAAAATCACCAAGAAACGGTCATGAGGCCGTTGTCCCTCAAATCCCTTAACTTCAGCCCATCATCAACGATTAATAATATATATATATATATATATGTATATATATATATATATATATATATATATATATATATATATATATAAAAACCCGCGAGGGTTTTGATTGTCCCAGATCCGCGCGCACACTGGGCCAGACCCACTTCTCCTTCCTTCTGGCGATAAAACCAGCGGGGGTTTTAACGCGGTCCAGGCCCTTCTTCAATGCAGTCACATGGGCCTTTCTCTTTGACGGATTAAGCGGCCCAATCGTGTATCTTTCATTCCTCGAATTTTGTTGTTGGCCCAATGTTGCTCGGTTCTGAAATTTTTGCTTGAGTCTACTCTGACACTTAGGTTTTATGTTTTCTTTTATTTTCTCTTCTTTTTGGGGAAGCGGGATTAATTGGGATTAATCCCACCATGTAGAAAATCACATTCGAAAATGCATTAATAAAATATGACGAGTTGTACATGCATCAAGTCTTGCTTAAAAAAAATTTAAAAAAAAAATACAAAAGAATCTTGCATTAAATGAATAAGAGGAGGTACAAAGAGTCTTGCATTGCATTGCATAAGTGTTGTTCACCATAGGGAACCAGAATCGCCGCTATCCTCAACCAAGTCATTTCCAGCATTTGAAGTTCTGGCGTTGGAGGCACCCACAGTGCCAAATAAGTGTCTCAAGAATGATAGTCAGGATCGGGCGTGGGACCAAGGCTTAAGGATACCTGTAACGTGGTTTGTAAGACCTCGGTATTGTCGTTCTCTCAGGGAGCTTGCAGCCTTGGTCATAGAAACTAAGTCAATGGTCGGGATGAGATTACTAAGGTAAGGATATCGGTTTGAAGGGATCACAACGCAAGAAACAAAGCTAAGGTCGGTCAAGGAATGGAAAATGGGCTTCAGAGGTTTTCGGGATGCAAACGGGGATGAGGAAATGGGTTTTGCAACAAGAGAGTAACGAGAAGGGGAAATCAAATGGTAACTCCATTAGAAAATACCCATCGCGCTTCCTCTTTCAAGGATAGTCCGGATTAACTTCCCCAAAGTCCATCGACAGACCCGAGGGAGTTCAAGGAACGGAATTTCCTAGTTAGTTTCTATTCGCTTTCGCGAACTAGAATACTAACTATCCTAATTCCTACCTTCCAACAAGCATTGGATGTATTCGGGATGCTTTCGCACCCAAATACATCCCACTTGAGGGAAGAATAGGATTGGGAAATTGATTTTTCAACTAATTACTCACTAATATTGCTAACTCAAACCTAATCACCCATTCACACCCTTAATTACCCCCTAACCCATAGGGTTTCTAGCCACTAATCATGACACTAACCATGCAAACCACATCCAAACAAAACCTAAACATGATTTCTAACATCAAACAACCATAAACAAGCAAGATAATCAAATAACAAGCAAGAACAATTAAAGAACAAGCAAAGTAATTAGCAAGGTAATTAATAAAAGAGTTAAGGGAAGAGAGAACTTATCAAAGTGCTGTAAATGAACAAAGGAAAGCAATAAAAAGATGATCCAATAATCTTTCAATTGTTTGAATCCCCAAATCTTCAATAACAAACACAAATCTCCAAAACCCTAGATTAATCGCTCACTAATCTCTTTCTGAAACTCCTCATTACCAGTTGGAAATTGTCTAAGTCTATCTCCCGATAGATCCCCTGCTAAAATAACCTAAAAAACATTAAATAGTAAACAAGGTTGTTACTCAAAACTCATCATTTTACACAACAGATAAAATCGTCCGCAGGGACCGGCACGGCCAACGCGATCGTGGTCTGCGTAAGGCAGGCAATTTCTTCTCTTCGCTTCGAACCACCGTAGGCACGGTCTAAGCGATTAGGGCTGACAACTTTTCGCTCCTTCGCACCTCCGTGGCTACGGTCATGGGAGACCGTGGCCACGGTCTAGTTCGGCCAACTTCTTCCTTAGGTAGGGTGAAGATCCCACCGTGGCTACGGTCAGAGTGACCGTGACCACGGTCTAGTTTGGGTGCAAGGTCTCTTCCCTTTGGTCATGGCTCCATCATACCGTGGCTACGGTCAATATGACCGTGGCCACGGTCTCTCTCGGCCACAATTCCCTTCAGAGTACTCTTCAGCCATTGCCTCCGCTTCCGCTACCTTTCGACATGACCGACCCTTCTAATCCTCTGCCTTCGACACGACCAGGGCTCGGGGAATCTTAGGGAATCTCGAGATTCCCAAGATTTAGGTGGTATTTAGACACGAAATCGGGTCTAAACCCCCCCCCCCAAACATAAACCTTTGCTCGTCCCAAGCAAAACAAAACAAAACAAACTAACTAACACAAACTCCTCTGTCGTGGGAGAGAAACGAGTGCATTTAGCGTATGCACCAAGCCTTTTGAACCCCCCGGCAGCCTGGGTGGACGAGATAGACTCGTGAGGGTTTGTAGCGGTTGTACCCACAAAAGCCAAAGAAAAAGGAGAGAGGGAAAGTGAAAACAAAACTGAAGAAAACAAAAAGGAACGAAAGGCAAGGGCTTTGATTCACAAGATCTAGCAATCCAAACTAAGAAAGCGCGATTAAACCTCCCAAAGTAACCGTTAGGAGCATCTCACCAACACCAAACTCAGAAAAAGGTCGATCTTGAAGATTTTTAACTCCCTAAACCTTGTAACAAGCGAAACCCCGCAGCAAAAACACAACAAGGGTTTAACGGGAACCAAAACACTCTAAAAACTCGCGTCCGAATTTGAAAACATCAAAACAACCGAGAGGAGTGTTGCCCTCCCTCGCATTTGGTCGCCCTTGGCTTGGTGAGGGCCGTAGGTGATGCAAGGGGAGGCCCCGCTCTTTTTAGAAGCAAAACTTTTCTGTTCTTTCTTCTTTTTCTCTTATTTTTTTCTTTTTGGTTTTTTAAAAGTCGGTATTAGCCTTACTTTCGGATAAGGGGTATACCCTCCCAACACGGTCTTTTCCATACGCCTCTTCATCGCAAAGCGATAGAGGAGGAGGGTTAACGGGTATCCAGTGTCGTACCACGAATACCGGACCCGTGTAGGTTGGCTAAGTGTATGGTGGTTAATGTCTTCAGCGACACGCTCCACTTATTAAGGTTATTATATCTTATGAAAGCTTTCTTCTTTCTTTTTCCTTTTCCTTTCTTATTTTTCTTTTTGCACTTTTTGCTTTTGCTAAACGAGAAACAAAACAAACTCAAACACAAGCCCTTAGAATTTCCGGGTTCCCAACAAAACGAGAAAGGAACGGGAGTCTCACAAGACACTTAATGAAGGGAGTCTATTAAGGATAAGTCTCGACTAGAACCCGAGTTAGGGTCGAAAGTGTTCCCACCGATTACTTTTAGAAAGAAGTTTAAGAACGGCTTCTCAACTTCGATAACGAGATCCAGGAAACAAAGCAAAACAAAAAACAAAGCGAAAAGAAAAACGAAAAGGTTTTCACTCCCTTTTTTCTCCATTTTCACACCAAAATTTTTTAAATTTTAAGCAAAAACTAGGGAAACAAAGAATAAAATGACTAGGTGATCTACCCTTGAATTAGAATATCCCCCCCCCCCCACACTTAAAACTCCACAAATGTCCTCATTGTGGGAAGGTGTCACATGAAAAGGGTAGAGAACCTACAAAACACAAACAAATGAAGACAACTAGCAAGTAGAAATGGTGGCGACCCGAGCCCACACGGCTCCAACAGCAATAGATATCCCAACACAGACATTCATAGGGGTTCGCCACCCAAAAGAAAACCAAGCATACGACGGATCATGATAAGAATTCACATAAAAAGAGTAAGGAGGAAAGGTATTACCTCAAGCTCTTCATAAGCGTTGAAAATAGCGATCCGAAGTCGTCATTCAAGAGAGTCACAACAATGTTAGAATAAAAGACGACTTTATAACTATAGAATTCGCATGTGACACCAAAAGCAAAAGAAGGGAAAACCTAACTTAAAAGATTATGAAAAGAAATTGAAAAGATGAAAAACGAAAAATATTAACAATATATACATTGCTAGTGACTTACCTTATCCCCGAATCTCACTCATTGAGGCGGGAAATAAGGGTGAAACTCGATACACACTAACCGAAACAACTAAATCATTGCATTCATCACAAAAAAAACATTCGGTTACATCCCATCAATGACCCAAAATACAACGAGAAATGCTGAAACAACAATCTAACCCACCTAAAACAACCAACGAACAACCATAAGACAACCATCAAACATCCATCCAACAACCCGACCATACATGAGAAACAAACAAGACAAGGAAAAACTCAAGCAACCTAACCGAACAAACCCCAAAATATGCGAGCTCATGCCAAAAGAAATCGAGAGACCAACAATCCAACCACCAGACATCGCAACTCCAACCCCCGAAGAAGCACTCCCCCACACTTATACTTTACAAAATAAAGTAAATAGAACAATGATAGAGGTCGGGTGGGGGTGCTTACAAATGGTCCTCAAGTGGACCCTCCTGGTGGAGAACGAGGTTGGGGTGGAAAGAAGGATGGGTAATAGGGATTCACATAGTCTGGAGTTGCCGGAATGCGTCCCTCAACAGTGTAATGATGAAAACTCCAATCGCGCATAAAGCGGCTTTGTTGGCGGAGGTACTCCTTGTGGTGTTGCAGGTGTCATTGGATGTTCACAAGCTCGTTTTGCTGATCTTCGAGCAACTTCACCTGGGAACGGAGGAGTTTGTTATACTCACGCATCTCAATACGCAAGCTTTTGATGTCAGAAGTAGTTCGGTTCAGGCCGCCATGCTGCGCTGAGCTCTCTGGTATCTCTTCATTGTTATTCTCCTCAGATTCTTCCAATAAACTGGAAATGGGGATAGGTGCACCGCCAATTATCCTCGGCCAACAATAAAATTGCCCGCACGACCAATTTTAATTATTTGCAATATCAAGCCATTCTTCGGCATGAGTGGGGTCAAGAGGAATGCGGATTTTCCTATCGCTGTACCCATGATGGTAGACGGTACGTGAATGGCGTTCAGAAATTATCTCCATTTCGATCAACAGCCCCTTATCGATAGGAATAGGGACATAGCGCGCCTTCCATAATCCCAGGTAATCATCAAACCGCTTCCGGAGGAAGTGACATATTATATGGCCCATTCCCAGGTTGGTGAAGTTATCAGTTCTACTCATCTCTCCTAACCAATGTAGGATGCACGAACCTAAGTTCACTCGGTGCCCCTTCAAAGTATTGTAAATTATGAAGAGATCTTCCGGACGAACATGTGATCGTTCCTCATCTCGCCCAAACACTGAGTTAACAATCACCAAGTGGAATAAACGGATAGCAGGATTACAAAAATCTTGTGCTCGAGATTCCTTAGGGCAGTAGAACTTCACCTGACCTTCTTCGGAGTCAACAGGTGCTCTTCTCCAACAAGTTAACCGCTTCCACGCTTCTTGTTCATCGAATTCCTCACACTCCCAGAAGTATACCCCATCCTTTGGTAATTCCAAAGCTTGGCAAAACTCTTGAACATAACATTCTAGCTCCCTATCACCCACTTTATAGCTGAAAATGGCCTCAGGGTACCCATCACTAACACAGTTACACTACAGAAAAAAAAAAATGGCTTTAGCCAACAAAATCCCCAATGATATATATTTATCTATTGGTAAATGTGCTTATTTACAATAGACTAATTGTATGTTGGTATCATTAATAATTTATTAACATTTATAGTATATGTTAGTAAAATAATTTTGATACTGACAGATAAAGTAATTGTTGATATTAATTTTACATTACCAACAATTGAATTAAAACTCGATTTTTTGTAGCTTTTTGACCAACAATTAATTTTCGATAAAAGTGCATGTTGGTTTTGGTCGAATACAAGTTTAGGTGACATAAGATGAGTAACTATTGGGATTGTATATTCAGCTAGCGTTAGTTATTTTAGTTAAAGTAGGTTAGTTGTTAGTTTAGCCTGTTTTTCTTACCTGAGTGAGAGTGTCGAAACTGGACCGACAGTAAAGAGTGTTGATAGTCTCCTCACAGCAAATCTCTGGAGCGTAGATACGTCGCTCTTGGAGCTCATCATAGTGAGTCTTGTGAGGTTCACCACGAAAGGTAACCTTTGCACGGGGACAACTTTTCATGAACGTAGCTGGTTGAGTCCTTCTCAATTCGAGAGAAGATGGCAGCTGTGGTGGTGATAGAGGGAGCTTCCTAGGTCGACCCCTTTTTGGTTTCATCATTCTAATGTTCAAAACTCAAGAACCCTAGATCTAGGTAGAGAAATGTGCACACAACAACCAAAATCAACTAGGAAATCGAACTTGGATGCATCAACAAACAAGGAATACCTGAATTGAAGTGATGAGGAGCTCCTCTTGCTAATTTCGACCCCCACAAGCAACAAGAGGCCGGATACTTCTTCGAAGAAGACCCGAAAATGGCGAGCGGCGCAGCTAGGGCACGATTTGCATTAGAGATGGAGAAGAAATGGAGGAATTTGTGAGAGATTTGTCAAATTTTGGAAGGGAATTGGTGCTTTAGGGTTTTAGGTGGGTTTTCGAAGGTGAGGGAATAAAGAAAGTGAAGCAGAAATGAGGGGGGAAATGAGATTGAACTCCCGACAAATCGCAGTTTTTCGACAGACCGTGGCCACGGTTAATTGGACAGTGGGCACAGTATGATTCGGGCGAGGGAAAAAGAAGGGAAAAAGGAGGGTGGAGACCGTGGCTACGGTGAATCCCACCGTGGCCATGGTGATCTTCGGCTTGACAAAACTGGGAGCAACTTGCGTATGCTGACCGTGGGCACGGTATCCTCCGATCCATCTACAGCACCTACAAGGCTCAAAACTTGGAGAAAAATGTTGAGTCCTAAAATCTACCCTTTTGTCATCCATTCCCTTTTCTTTTTCGCTTAATTATCATTCAAGGACACTCTCCCAACACTCAAAAAAATTTTCAAAACTTCACTCACCCATGCTACCTCTTTCACTCTAAATTTCAATTTCTTATTTTCCAACTCCAATTTTTTTCTATTTTTCACATCATTTTTCTCTTTTCTTCTTTTCTCTTTTTTTTCAAACTTTTTCTTTTGAACTTAGAACTAATACCTCAAATTACAAAGAAGGAAATAAAGAAAAAATTTAAAGACAAGAAAAATTGGAAAAACCTAAAGAAAACTATAAGGAAAATTTAAAGAGAGGAAAAAGAATAAAATTAGAAAAATTGCAAAAACTAAAAAGAATGAGAAAGGAACTTAAAAAATTATGGGGTGCCTCCCATAGAGCGCTAGTATTAGGTCTCTAGCTTCACCTTAATACTTTACTTGATTCTTGGGATCCTTGGGACACAAACCAAAAACATTATCAACCTTTTCCACCAATTCTTCTTCCTCTTTTCCCCACGATTCTCAAAGAGAGTTGTGGTTGTCATGGAATACTGTTCCGGTGGTCTAATCATCCGCCTAGGATATCCGGATAGCATTTTCTTTGGCTTCCTCCACCAAGGTTTCCTTCTTCTCTTCCAACGTTTCCTAGCGGGCCTAGGACCTTTGAAAATCAGCTGATTGACTTTGTTGTACTCAACATAGGTTTCACTCAAAGAAATTTCCTTCCACCATGGAATGATCTTGAGAGGATGATCATGGTAAATATCCTCAAATTCACTTAGATTGGGATGCGAAGCCCTTAGATATTTAATTTCTCCCCAATCATCGGGCTCAACTACAAGGAAATAAGACTCCTTTTGGGGTTCATCCAAGATGCCTAACACCGCATTGGCCTTAAAATGAGATTCTTTGGGAGATTTCACTCTTGAAGGCTCGATGTCAAAATCAATATGATTTCGACCCACATGAAGAGACAAGCGACCTCTTTTCACATCTATGGTAGCTCCTGCAGTCGCTAGAATGGGTCGACCAAGAATAATAGGATTTCTCCAATCCTCATTCATCTGCAAAATAACGAAGTCACAAGGGATAAGGAAACTTCCCACTTGAACCGGGATGTCTTCTAATATTCCGAAGGGCTTCCTAACACTTCGGTCCGCCAGTTACAAGTTGATAGTTGTAGGGGTCAAGTCATCAATGTTCAGCTTCTTACATATAGAGTGTGGCATGACACTCACACTTGTCCCCAAGTCACATAATGCATTATCAATCCTCATATCACCAATTAAGCATGGAATAGAGAAACTACCCGGATCGGCTAGTTTCTCGGGATACTTGCTTCCCATAATGATGTTGCAACTAACTGTGAGATGAACGGTCGATGACTCCTTGATTATTTTCTTGTTTGTCAAAAGGTCCTTCAGATGTTTCTTGAAAGAAGGGACCTCCGCCATAGCATCTAGAAATGGTATATTAACTTGAAGCTTCTTCATCATATCAATAAATCTGGAAAATTTCTCATCATTCTTGTGTTGAACCAATCTCCTGGAAAATGGAACTAGTAGTCTATATGGAACGGGTTTCTCCAAAAGGTTTTCATGAATACCTTCCTTCAAGACTTCCTTTCCTTTCTCTCGTCTTTTCTCAATCTCTACCCTCTCTTCCAACTTCTCTTTTTCTTCATCCTCGGCCTCATTAACAACAACATCATCCTCCTTTTCCTCAACTATGTTTTGCTCAACTTCTAAATCCTCTTCTTCAGTACTATCCTCCACGACTCCCTCATTCAAGCCTAACTCAATCTCCTACTTTTCCATCAAATCTTCCTCCTCCGAGACATCTACCACATCACCCTCTTTGTCACCCAAAGGTCTCTCGTCCTCCACATTCTCCTCCACTACCATAGGTTCTTCAATTTTTCTTCCACTCCTTAGGGTAATGGCTTCAACTTGCTCCCCTTGGATAGGTTGAGGTTGAATGGGTTGAGAAAAGTATACCTATTGAGCAACTTGGGTCATTTGGGTTTCAAGGTCTCTAAGGCGAGCACCATCACTTTTTTGATTAGCTACAATTTATTGCAATAACTTTTCAATCATAGAATCTTGGGATGGTTGAGAGAATTGGGGTTGTGGGGGGAGGGGGGGGATGATGCGAGAACTCTTTTTGAAAATATGCATGATGGTCATAAGGTTGAGAATTAAGGTTAAACATCGGGTTGACAAATGTGGTATAACTAGGCTCATAATTCTCATAAGAATGGGAATAAAGTTGGTTGGAATAGATGGCATTCACCTGTTCTACTTGACGATACTCCACACATTGATGCTCGAGATGTGAACCAAAACACAACTTACAAGATTGCACATCATGGACGAGGTGGACGCAAAGGCTTGCATACCTCGGGCTAGATTCAACTGGTTGGAAACCTCATCATCCACCATCTTCTTCTGCAAGTCAAGGACGGTGGCCATTAGAAGCTTGATAGTGGGGTTGTGTTCTAAAGAATAGTCCCCATTTCCTGAATTTTGGCCGTCTCCCCAACTAGGAACATTCTGAGATAGCTCGTGAAGAAAAATATTGGCTTCCTTCGCAGTCTTTTTTGGAAACATCCCTCCGGACGCATGATCACCAGATTCTCTAAGAGGACCACGACGCCCATGATAGAAATGTTGAAGCAACATCCAATCCGGTAAATTATGATGAGGGCATTGTCGTTGAAGACTCTTAAATCTCCCCCAAGCGTCGAAAAGACTCTTTTCCGGCCCTTGCTTGAAACTTAAAATTTCTGCTTGAAGTCGGTGTGTCTCCTCCGCCGGAAAGAAACGATGAAGAAAATCTCCTTTGAGTGCCTCCCACGAAGAATAAAAACCAGTTGGACAAGTTTGTAGCCATATCTTCGCTTTCCCCGCAAGAGTGAGGGGAAAGAATTTCAACTTCAAATACTCTGATGATATCTTTGGGATGTGTATAAAGCTAATCCGGTCTTCGAACTTATCAATATGAGCAATGAGACTTTTAGCAGTGTCGTCCCTATAAAGTGGGTTTCTTTCGAATACGTCAAGTAAATGTTGTTTAAACTCGAACAAAGCATCGGGTGGTAATGGTGGTAAAATGATAGGACTGCCTCTCGTACCCAATGATGGAACGGCATATGATAGAAGGGTACGAGGTGAACCAGCTTGAGCTTCACCCATTAGAACGCGAAGACTCCTATAAGAGATGAAGAAGCATCAAATTCATTTGGATTGACACAAACTGATTTCTAGCGTGAAAACAAACTTAAATAACAAAAAAAAAAGAAACTAAAACTAGGGGCGCTGGCTCCCCGGCTACGGCGCCATTTTGTGTAACGTGGTTTGTAAGACCTCGATATTGTCATTCTCTCTCTGGGAGCTGGCGGCTTTGGTCATAGAAACTAAGTCAATGGTCGGGATGAGATTGCTAAGGTAAGGATATCGGTTTGAAGGGATCACAACGTAAGAAACAAAGTTAAGGTCGGTCAAGGAATGGAAAATGGGCTTCGGAGGTTTTCGGGATGCAAACGGGAATGAGGAAATGGGTTTTGCAACAAGAGAGTAACGAGAAGGGGAAATCAAATGGTAACTCCGTTAGAAAATACCCACCGCGCTTCCTCTTTCAAGGATAGTCCGGATTAACTTCCCCAAAGTCCATCGATACGCCCGGGGAAGTTCAAGGAACGGAATTTCCTAGTTAGTTTCTATTCGCTTACGTGAACTAGAATACTAACTATCCTAATTCCTACCTTCCGACAAGCGTTGGATGTATTCGGGATACTTTCGCACACAAATACTTCCCACTTGAGGGAAGAATAGGATTAGGAAATTGATTTCTCAACTAATTACTCACTAATATTGCTAACCCAAACCTAATCACCCATTCACACCCTTAATTACCCCCTAACCCATAGGGTTTCTAGCCACTAATCATGACACTAACAATGCTAACGACATCCTAACCAGACCTAAACATGATTTCTAACATCAAACAACCATAAACAAGCAAGATAATCAAATAACAAGCAAGAACAATCAAAGAACAAGCAAAGTAATTAGCAAAGTAATTAATAAAAGAGTTAAGGGAAGAAAAAACTTATCAAAGTGTTGTAGATGAACAAAGGAAAACAATAAAAAGATGATCCAATAATCTTTCAATTGTTTGAATCCCCAAATCTTCAATAACAAACACAAATCTCCAAAACCCTAGATTAATCTCTCACTAATCTCTCTCTGAAACTCATCATTACCAGTTAGAAATTGTCTTAGTCTATCTCCCGATAGATCCCCTGCTAAAATGACCTAAAAAACATTAAATAGTAAACAAGGTTGTTACTCAAAACTCATCATTTTACACAACAGACAAAACTGTCCCGCAGGGGACCGTGGGCACGGTCAAGGTGACCGTGGTCACGGTCCTGCGTAAGGCAGGCAATTTCTTCTCTTCGCTTCGAACCACCGTGGTCACGGTCTCCATGCACCGTGGGCACGGTCTAGGAGATTAGGGCTGACAACTTTTAACTCCTTCACACCTCCGTGGCTACGGTCATGGGAGACCATGGCCACGGTCTAGTTCGGCCAGCGTCTTCCTTGCGCAGGGTAAAGATCCCACCGTGGCTACGGTTAGAGTAACCGTGATCACGGTCTAGTTCGGGTGCAAGGTCTCTTCCCTTTGGTCATGGCTCCATCATACCGTGGCTACTGTCAATTATGACCGTGGCCACGGTCTCTCACGGCCACATTTCCCTTCAGAGTACTCTTCAGCCGTTGCCTCCGCTTCCGCTGCCTTTCGACATGACCAGCCCTTCTAATCCTCTGCCTTTGACACGACCAGGGCTCGGGGAATCTTAGGGAATCTCGGGATTCCCAAGATTGGTGCAAAATTGGCCCATATAGAATCGTTTTGAGTGAAACCCTTCGGAAACTACAAAAGTAACTAAAACGCATTAAAAGTTATTAAAACAAGCTACGAAACAAGTCAAAAGCCTAAGGATTTAGGCGGTATTTAGACACGAAATCGGGTCCAAACAATATTGGAGGAGGAGGAGTGTTCTGTATTTGCATCGGAGAAGGCTCTCCTGGAGGAATCGGATCTGTCCTCGAAGGTGAAGATCTAGGAGATTCCTGCGAAGCCGCCAGCCAATAATGTTCTGGGACATGCCAACTAAAAGAAGGGGTCGGCCAAGCAGATTCTGTCACATGATCGGGAGCTGGCCAACGAGAAGAAGTGGATCCTCCTAGCAAAGAGTGCTGACGTGCAGGCCACTTTTGTGAGCCCATGGGACATGAAGCACCCATCCCAGGAGATGGAGCAGGCCATCCAACAGAATGAGAATAGGAACCAAAAGAGGGAACATCATAAGGTGAAGGATGCGAAGTAGCATCATCCGCCAGAGTCTGTCCGCTAGGATACCCTACGGATGCACCCAAGTTGTGATCCCTCACACGACGACCAGAACGTACGGAAGCAGGAGTACGGTCAAAATGCAAGGGTCGATACGTGGCGCTAGCTTCTGAAGCATCCTCCACCCAATATGAATGAGGTTTGGTGTCGCCACCATACCCAGCATTGTGATACGGTCGCCGTTGACCAAAAGGCTCCTCCAAAGACATCTGAGCCATGTCCTCTTCCATGTTTGGAGGACGACGGCCTCTGCTGCCGGACCTACTACGATGGGATCTAGATGAATTATAGCCCTCAACCGAAATGCCTTAGCCGCGACCCTCTGTAAAGCTGCAAAGGGAGGACGTGAAGACCTACCAACCTCTTCTCGAGATCGACCACGAGAAGTATACTCCCCTACTGAAGAACGACGTGGGGGCTTTGTACGAGGAGGAACCACAGTCGAGCGTCGTGGCGGTTCCCTAGGGGCAGACTCCGCATTAGCTTCCATATATGCCTTTCAAGCTGCATTGCCTTGATATCTACAAGAGCTAGTGAACACCCGATCAATGTGTTTCCTCATAGTGCTCCACTCCTTGGTCATGCGGCGGATGATTGAGCACCTTGGTTGAAAGAAGGCAAAATTCATGATTGCTCACAAGTAAAGTTAAGGATAGTAAAGAAGCAACACTAAATGAAGATTACAAGTTTCCGTTCGAATTCCTGTAACGCGGAAAACTCGCTGCTATGCTCCACATCCAATAAACCGCCAATCTTTTCCTCCTCTGTTGGGATCTCCACCTCAGCGGCCTTGGCATAAGGCCCTAGCTGTAGATTCCCTGGTTAAAAATCAACAAAAGCATGATAGGAGAGGAAGACAAAAGATGCATACAACTCGGGGAGCTAAGCGGCTGATATAACTCTCGAACTCCTCATCGAATTGATCTTGCGGTACAACCCTGATGAAGTTATCAAAGTCTTGACCCTAGACCATGTTCCTCAGAACACCTGGATCGATACGCCAATGCTCAAACATATGGTCTGTGGGATCCAAGGGGATGAGACCAGGATGACGTCCCATGATCTGCCTCGAGGCCCTCTCACCTAGATACCACACGTAACTTGAGGGTCCCTCAACCAAAAAGCGAAGGTGAGTGTCATGCGCTACCAAGTGCAAAGGGGTTGGTAGTCCTCCCACATTGAAATCAACCCAGGGATGCCAATTCACTTGATCCTGCAAAAGGAGATAAGCATTCAAGATTAAAATGTAGAGGAAAATGAAAGAAAGATCTAGGGCGTAAAGAAATACCCAAGTAAGGTGGTCCAATGCACAATGAATGAGGTCGAGGCTGCCTGGCTTGTACTTCTTATTATGAATGCCCTCCGTAGTCCATCGTTCAGCAGCCGGTACTGTCCTACCCTTTTTCGATCGAACACTCAAAGACGAAATGTATTCATATGCCCATAACTGCATGGACATAAGGTCATAGAGAGAAGAAAGAAGGATCAACATTAAAGTGAGATGAATCTCGGGTTCGTACCTCGAGCACCTTCCACAGGGAAGGACCGTACTAGTAGCGGGTTTGGGCTTCATGAAGATAGACAGGCTCGTCATTCTACGAAAGTCTTACGCCATGACGAAGCCCATGGATGAAGTTTGCATAAGCTGTCTTACCCCAGTTTAGGTTCCCAATATTTTCGAAGTTCAGAAGGTTCTGGAGCCACGACAGGGCAATGTTATCTCCACGGTTGGCAAAAAGGGTGGCGGAAATGATATACACTAGGAAAATGAACCAGCGCTGCTCGACAGGCTAGTTTTGAAAGCTTGCATCACGAATGGCCATTTCAAAGTACGTATAGGAAAGATTGGAAAGGCCTTGCCTCTGACCAAGGTGTGCAGACACTAGACCTAGCATGTCCAGGACCGCTGGAGGAATATCCGCTGCGAAAACTAAATCCTGCTGATGTTTTTTGGCCCACGCCAAATACACCTAGAGAGGCCCATAACATTTACAAAGAAGAAGAGCGAGCTATGGAGGAAAGAATGAGTATAAAGGCCCAAAGGCCCATTCAAATCATGTGTTGTTTATGGCAAGATGATGTCCAAACATCCTAAAAGAAGCTCCAAGTCACGCCATTCAAGCCTAAAGTGAATATCACATTTCTGACCATTTCAAGATAAAGTTCACAGTTTAGATCATTTCAGTTTGAAGTTCACGCTTTTAGCCTTTTGATGTATTTCTTTACATTTCTAGGGTTTTATTTACATTTCCAGTTGTGTGAGGTTCCAAGTAATATATATAAACTTGGACACCAAGTCTTAGGAGTATAGATCAATCTAGAATGATCTAGAACGTTCTAGAATGATCTAAAGTGTGTGGTGTGTGTGTGTGGCGTGTGATATAGCTAGATTAGGCGCCAAGCTATGTAATCCTAGATAAGGTTGCCTTATTTTGTAACTAATCCATCTTGGATTAGGAAAGCCAAGTCCTAAGAGGAATATTATCTCTTGTAACCAACTCCCCTTAGGATAAGGAGTCCTAATCCAAGGAGGATATGGAGTAGATGGCGTATAGGAGTAGTGATAGATGGCTTGCACGCCTAGCCTTAGAGTCCTGATATGTATGGGACTTAGTTAGTATAAATAGCTAGGCTTGCAGCCTTTCAAAGGCACCTCGTTTTGAATTATGAATACAATTAAGCTTTTAGCTTACCCCCTTGAGTGTTTCATGAGAGCCTCATTGATCTCTTCTATTGTATCTTGGTTTGGCAACCAAGTGGTGAGGAAGAGCTTGAACCCTGAACCTAAAAGATGTTTCTGTAACTAGGTTAAAGGTCAAGTAGCCATAGGGTTTCTTCTTGTGGTGTTTTTGTGTCAAGATAGATCCTTTGAACTATCCTGGTTACTTTTATCTTTTTATCCTTTTAGTTAGATAAACCCTAAGGCTATTCAATACTCTCTCAAAGCTCTCTCTACTCTCTCAAAACTCAACATCAACTTTCTCTCCCTCTTACAAAATCTCCTCAAACGTCCCTTCCTCAAACATCCCTCTATCAATTCTCTCAACCAATTCTCTCTCTCTCTCTCTCTCTCTCTCACAAAGACCTCACATCAAAAGCTCTCCCCCAAATCCCTATCATAATCGTCCATCTCTTTCTCAAACTCACAAAAGATCCAATATTTCTCAAACCCCAATCCATACTCTCTCACAAATCATCCAAACTCCACAAAATCGCCCCCTATTCATGTGAAGCATCCCTACCCTAACCCTAATTCATGTAAAGCACCCTATACTTGGATTGGTTGCACATCTCCCCTATGATGTGTAATTGATCAATCCTATTCTTTGATCCCATTATACATCACCTGCCCACCCCAAGGAAGACCAGTAATCATGACAAAATCCGTGGGCGTCACGGTCATCTCATCCACGGGCAGATAAACGGAGTTGGTCCTATCCCAAAACCTCTCAGCAATTGCCCAACCTATGATCCGGAAAGTTCGACCCTTCCAGGCCAACAAACATTTCCAGAAAGGCATAAAACCTGCTGCAGTCAATGTGTCACGCACAAAATCTCCGAGGATTGTTTCGGCAATCAGGGGATCTTTCAAAGCACCGGGGATTTTGAACTTATCCTCCTAGAAATATCAAACATAATTTCAGAAAGCTACTTATAGTGAGGGCTCATTTGGCATCTTGACCCTAAATATAATCTTTTGGGCCCTAGCTGGACCCAGCACAAACACTGGGCTCACAGCCACGGTCCACGAGAAAATACCCACGATCCAACCGGGTCAGCAGCCCAAATACCTCGGCCAAAGTCATGGCCCGGCAGCATAAAATTTTTTTAAACCCGCAGGGGTTTTGTTGGTCAAGTGGGCCACATGTCCGGCCCAAAAGGCGCGCCAGAAGTCCACAAAGCAAAGTCATAAAACCCGCCTGGGTTTTATTAAATGGGCTATTTCTCTGTTAGTCCGTTGGGCCGAGGAAGTGGGTCAAAAAAAAGTTCCTAAAACCCGCCTGGGTTTTATTTTTTAAACGGGCCATTTCTTTTTTGGTCGACTGGGCCAAATGAGGGATAAAAACCTCCATGGTATACGAATCTAGTTAAAAACATTTTGGGTCCATTTTAACGAGTCGGGTTTTCGGTTAAGATGCAAGGATGATTTAGTATCCTAAGTCATAAATATGCATTAACCTAAAGCATGCTTAAAATAGTTAAAAAATCGACAAGACATGAAAAATAAATTTGTGCTTGCTCATTTTTACACTAAACTAAGCATAAGAGATACTTTAGAAGTTACCTTGCCATGAGAACGGTAGAACCAAGCATGGTTCCAAGACTGATCAAACAGTGAGGTCGGAAGGAGCTTCCTCTTTACCAGGAATAAAGTTGCGCCGAGAGGACATTTCGTGGGGCCATGCCGCCGCATGAGGCAGAGGAGGATTCCTGTGGCTCCGAGGTTGCATTTTCTACCGAATTTTCTTCTTCAAAAAAAGAGCAAAATTCATTAGGAAAGAGAGGAACTATGGAGAGAATAAGAAGGAGATGTGAATGAGTGAATGAAATGAAAGAAATGTATTGAATTTATAGAAAGGCTGGGTGAATGTGAACCGTTCGTTTCTAGGACCCGCCTCGAGATGCTAAATGCGTGTCATTGGTCGAAAATCCAAAGTTCATGATTTTGCCACCCAAAAGAGAAACATGGTGACGTGGCATGCTCTCATCCACATGTGAGTTAGGCCCCACTTGGATTCCATCCACGAAGAGAAAAAAAAAAGAGGAAAAAAGACACAAAACCCGATGGGGTTTTGCAGCCTCCACGGCCCAGTTTCGCAGCCCAGCATCCCTCATCAACCCGGAGAAAGAACTAAAACCCACAGGGGTTTTATAATGTCCATAGCCCAATTCCGCGGTCCAAGCTCGCTGCGATCCATCCAGAATAAATCATTCAGTCCAAAACTGCAGGCCCAAAGATGGTGGGCCAAGGGTTACCGAGGCTCAGGTAAAAATCTGAACTAATAATCCCTCTTACATTTCAGAAAAAAACTAACATTTTTTATTCTCTTGTAATTTTCAGGTCGCCGCTAAAAGGGACCATCCCCCGGCAACTTCTTTAGTCATCCAACGGTTGCCACCTAAAGGCTTCCGACGACACCCTCAGCAACAGTCGTCCAACGGTTGCCACCTAAAGGCTTCCAACGACACCATCAGTAGCAGTCGTCCAACGGTTGCCACCTAAAGTCTTCGGACGACACCCTCATCTGCATCTTCAGTCGTCCAACGGTTGCCACCTAAAGGCCTCCGACGACATAACATCAAACCGCGACACAGGACGAAGCTTCCAAGTGTCAGCGCACACCTTCAAGTAAGGATGTCATCTAACGCCTGCGACCACTTTAAGTAGGCGTCATTCTCGCCTGAGAACAGCGCACGACTCATCAACAGTCAAGTAGAGCATTATCCTTGCTCCAGATCATCCCCCAAAGAGGTGCATGCTGCCCGCGACCGCGATGCAGGACTCAGCATCCAAGCATCACCCTAGGCTTTGTAATCCAAAGTCATATCCTCAGGCTACTTTGACCTTCGTCCTATTCAGACTCGATCAAAGTGGGAGCTCTCGTAGACATCGGAATTTGCACTGACACAATTCCGACCCGTCAAAATTCAGCAAGTCATTTCGGCCGAACACCAAACTGGGTTATTGGGCCAATGGAATCAGCAATATGGGCCCAACATATTAGAACAGCCTGCATGAATATGATAAAACTTGCAGGTGTTTTAGTGTGCAGAAGCAGCCCAAAACAAAAAGTTGGCCCAAGACGCGCCTCCTGCCCAAAGAAAGCAAATAAAACCCGCTGGGGTTTTATATTTAGGGCCGGCCCACTAACTTTCACCATGTCATCGATCTGTGCCGTGCATTTTTATAACCTGCCGGGGTTTTATGATTTTGGCGCCAATTTCTTCCCATGCAATCCCATGAAAAAAAGGCCACGTGAGGTTGACTTTGGCTAATTGAGATCAAAACCCACTAGGGTTTTGATTTTGCATTGCACAGGGGCATGATCATGGGGATGTGTCTCCCTTCATTTTCCCTCCAAACCCTCCATCCCTGACCTATAAATACCTTCTCATCCCTCCATTCATTTTACCAACTATCATCATCACTCTACTTAAACTCTCTCAAAATCTACCGATACTCCCTCTTTAATCCCTCTTAGGGCCTGTTTAATGAGACAAAAAGGAATGGAATTGGAGTGGAATGGGTTCTTATTGCTTTTTTTGTTGTTTGGTGTGTATATTATGGAATGGAATTGTTATTTAGAGGGTTTCCAATCCCTCCCAAATGGGGGGAATTAGATCCCTCCCATAATTGGGGGGAAGGGTTTTCTATCCCTGTGGGATGGATTGCTACCTTAGAGAGAGAGAGGGGTTAGAGAGAGAAAAGTTTCATCTTCATAGCTATGCCACACCACCACCTCAAGGTTCTTGCTGCCGGCACACCAGGAGCCACCACTTCACCACTACAAGGTCACCACTACCGACCTACCAGAAACCACTAATAGATCGTGAAGGAAATCGAGCATCACTAGGGGCTTCTCCAGGCCCAACACTCGGCAGGGATCTATTGGTGGTTTAAGAAGCTCGACATCCCTATCAAGAGTGGCAATGAGGAAACAGTTGCAGGAGGGGGGATAGGTGGTGATTTAGAGGAGAGGGCGGAGAAGTCATGGATAATGGAGATGTGGAGGAGAAGGGCGGCGCGTTTGGCGGAAGAGGGCTCGACGACGACCGTAGGGCATCGTAATGGGGTACAATTGTGACAACGGAAGTGGGCAATGAGTCGGTAGCTGTTAGGGGCGGTGATGCCACAGTAGGGTTTGGAGTTAAAGAGGGAAAGAATCAATACATATCTGTTGAATGTTATCATATATCAAACAAATAAAAATTGAAAATTGGCAAAACACATATTACAATGGTTGATTATTAAAAGTTTAAAAATTATTTATAACTAATAAAAGTATCAAATTTTATTCTACAATATCTATGATAACTAAAATATAAAAATAGATTTGATTCCATTCCATAACTGCTCATCAAACAACTGAATTGGAATTTGAATTCATTCCAATTTTCTCCAAACAACTTCACTTCTGGGTTCTAATTCCATTCCCAACCCCCCAGGATTCTAAATCCAATCCCATTACATTCCTGAAATCTCTCCAAACAGGCCCTTATTATCCTCACATTGTCATTCGACTCTCTTAATTCTTCTCATCCATACCATTTCATCCAAGCTCCCAATCCAAGGGCAAATCAAAGAGGATAAGTCTCATCCCATCCATCATCTTTTAAGCAAGGTTTGTTCTTATTTGTTCCTTCATCATTATTGAGTTCAAATATGTAATTTAACCTTAAACCTTTTTATTTGTGCATGTATTTTATAAAGTAAAACCTCTTTGTTCTTATCTTGTTTGTTCAGAATAATAACATCGCAAAATTAATTTAACTTCTCCCCGCTCTTTTTCTCTTCAAGTTTGATTTTAATAGAGTTTGTTTTGTTTAACAGGCGAATTCGAGAGTTCTTATAATTCTCGAATTCGTAACCTTACCCTCGAACTTAGAAATCGGGTTCGTAGACCGGAGTCACTTTTTATTATTTTATGGTTTGTGGATTTTCTTAAATCGGTTGGAGACTCTTTTACTATTTACAAACCCTTTTAATTATTTAAAATAATATGATTTTGCATAAAAATAATTGTAAATGATTTAGTACCACTTCTTTTTAATAATCCAAGGCCACCCGAGAGAAAATGGGCTAGAAAATTTGCAAAATCCCAGCGGGTTTTACTAATTTTCACTCATTTTCTCTAGGCCGAGGAAGCGCATGGCCCAGTCTATAGAAGAATAAAACCCCAGCGGGTTTTAGTGTCTTATGGCGGCCCATTTGCTTCCTTTTAGGCCTGGATCCGGTAATGGGTCGGTATTAAATTATTAGTAAAATATTTTGGTGAAATTTCGGGTATTTTAATAATATAAAAAGGATTTGTAAAAAAATAATGTTTCATCACCCTAAAATTGAATATTAAAAATTAAAAATATCCTTATTTAAGGATTAAACAATCTTAGTCGGCTCTCGATCAACTATGTAGCACATCCGAAACAATCTCCCCGAACGGGAATTTTCCGGGTACCTACACTTACTGAACTCAAAAGACAAGCATATCAAAGACCGACTTAATGCCACCCCTAATTGACTCTGAAAACAGGATTCTCAACATAATTAGGACCCTTGCAAACTTCTCAGTCCTCTTCATGCAGTATTTCCTTGCCTTATTGACTGCTCCTGCAGGCTTTCTTTGCTACTTTTGGCAGAGACAATTTCCCTGACCGGATCATACCCTCAATCTTATTCTTCAAGGTCCAACACTTTTCGGTGTCATGTCCCTTACACATGTGATAGTTGTAGAACGTACTTTCATCCCAGGTTGGATACTTTGTTTCTAGCTCTAGTCATGGTAAAGGCAACTCAATCAGATTGTTTCTTAAGAGATGAGCCAAAGCATCTACCTAGGTGGTGTCAAGTGGGGTGTAATGGTCATACTTTGGTTGGACTCCTGACTGAATTACATTAGTCTCAGCGCTCCTAGAAGGGTGGCTGGGTGAACCAGTAGCCCTCCTAATAGGACTGGAATTCTTAAACCCCTAGGTGGTGGCTTTCTCATTGTACATGGTTTCAAGTTGGACGCAAAAGTACTTCAAGTAATCGAAGTCCTTGATCACATGGTATCCCAAGTGTCTAGCCATGCTACTCTTGAGACTCTACTTGAAGGTGTGTAACTGTAAGCGTAGAGGTATAGTCTCATTGATGTGAAACAACTTGTTGTGCCACCATTCGAAGTAATCCAGGAAGGACTCGTCTTCCCTTTGCTTCATGGTTTTTAGGTCATCCACTGTGGCATGCTTCTTCTGGATGCGATTGTAATGGTTGATGAAAGCCTTAAACTGCTCGTTCCAATCAGCCTTGACTTGAAGTGCTAGGGCATGGTACCATACTTTGGCTTCTCCGTCTAGAGTGGATGGGAAGAGTGTAGAGTAGAAGTCAAAATCAATCTTTTTGAGAGGTGCCAATCGCATGAACTCCTCAATGTGGTGAGTAGGATTCTCAGATGGCTTGAATGTAATGTTAGGCACCTCAATCTTGTCAGCGATTTTCATGACAGGGTGGATAGACAAAGGCACATCTGTGTACATGTTAGCAGAGGCTGGCACAATGTTCATTATCTTGGTGATGCACTTCAATTTTTGCTCTAAGGCCTTAAAAGATTGGTCCTCCATGAGCTTGGGAATCTCCGAAGTAGTTTTGGCTTCCCTTTGAATGATCTTAAGCCCCCTGACTTATCCTCTACATGTGTCTTGACAAGTTCGGGCTCAAATTCTTGGACTTCTACCACATCATCATCTCCTTCAACACTTAGGCCCAACTTCTCATTGATCTTTCTGATGACCTGCAACATGCCATCCATCACTTGTTGTTACCTATGGAGCCTCTTCTCAATCTTTTGCTCCTATTCGAAGGAATTTACAAAGACTAAGCCTTTGTAGACACCGAGATTTGCACCCGATATATCAATAAAATATTTGGACCGATACCAAGATGGATTATCGTTTCAATAAGCAAAGCAAGCAAAACAATAAAAAGAAGCGGCCCAGTCCAATAACAAAACCCGCGTGGGTTTTATTTGAAGAAGACGGCCCAGAACCAAGGCAGGCCCAAGGCGCGCCCCCGACCCATACAGCACAAAGCCCGCGCGGGTTTTCTTTGCCCAAAACGCGCCGTTTTGCCGTGCCGACGTCAGCGATCCGCGTATACAGATTTTAAAGCCCGCGCGGGTTTTATCTTCAAACAATCCGACGCCAAAATCACCTTGATCACCCTCCCTTGATATTAGCCCCATGTGTTGTTTGACCATAGCCTTGACTCACTCACATGCTCTCTAAGAAGTCCCACGCTTCTTCCGCCGTCTTATCCATAAATCCCCCTAAACACATGGACTCTAAAGTCACCCGGGTCTCTTGATCTACCCCCTCATACACTATTTGGCACATTCTCACAAGGTCAAAACCATGATGAGGGAATTGGGATAACAGATTTTTGAATCTCTCAAAAGCTTTCCAATAAGGCTCCCCTTTATCTTGCCTAAACTTCAAAATCGAATTTCTCAATTGAACCGCTAAAGAGTTGGGGAAGTACCTTTTCATAAAAAAAAAACCTTCAAAAAACTATCCCAAGAATTGATCGACCCCGGCTTAATGCTATACATCCAACGCTTGGCGGAGTCGCGCAAGGCAAAAGGCAAGTACTTAAGCAACACATAGTCCAAAGGAACTCCCTGGGGCGTGACCATACTAAGGTACTCTTTGTACTCCGTCGTCCATATCAAAGGTAACCCCGTCCAAGTAAACAGAGGCAGGTTTTGAGTGTGGTAATGCCTAGGGTCGAAAGTAACCCCTGAGGTAAGGTCGGTAATACGAAACAGGACGGAGACGAGTTGTATGAAGGGTAGAGCTGGTCGCTCAAAGTCACCCTTGGTTCTGCTTCACCCATGTTAGGCGAGTCAACTAAAGGCACCTCTAATCTAACCAGTCTATTGGTTTCGGGAATGCGAACCCATCCTAAAGGTCGACGCACCTTCTCTTTTTTTGGTTTTTCTATTTTTCAATTTTTAGTGATTTTATGTGGTTTTAGCTTAAAACTAATCAATGAAGCAAAAACTATTTGCACTATGCACAAACAAACCAATAACCTAATTTCCCAAATAACGCCATCCCCGGCAACGGCGCCGTTGTTCGGTTGTGTAATTATGTGGTTTTAAGTAGGTGTTGTCGGTCTCAGGGATGGGTGTTAGGTCTATTGGGATCAAAGGCTTGTTGATAGATTTTCCCAAGCAAACAACAATAAATCAATTAAGGAAAGCGATTAAAACAAATCTAGCATGTATCATACCTAAACTACCATCAACCAAAAGCAACCAAGCACACCTAGAAAACAATTAAGCATAACAAAGGAAATTAACACTAAAATCTATCAAATCTCTTAAATATCAAAGCAAAGGAAACTAGAAATCATACATTCAATGCACTAAATCTTTACTTGAATCTTCAACTTCTATTAATCTTCCCCCGAACAAACAAGAAAAATGTGATTCGGATTACTAAGGATCCTCAAATTCCCACTTAAAAGTGAAATTTGTGACCCTTAATCCTCCTCTTCACTAAAAGTTGGATTTGAGTGTTTTGTGACTAATCTAGAGCAATCAAAGCAATAAAAACTAATTAAAAGCATTAAAGGAACAAGAAACAATGAATAAAACCTGGAATTTGTATTGATTGAAGTTGAATACAAAGAACTTGGTGAACAAGCTTAAGGAAAACCTATGAGAGAGAAAATAGAAATCCACTTGAAAACATGAAAAACTAATTAATGACAACTTAAAACTAGGTTAAAGACTACTCTCTACTAAATTCGCAGCTGGGAGTATATATAATAGGCCCAACTTGTTACACAAAACGCATCACTTTAGCCCTCAATTAATCGTAGAAAAACAGGGTGACTCGGGCGAGTCAGGCTTCTACCTCTTGAAGTTCTTCACTTGGGCTGGATTTCTTCAGCTGACAGGAGAGTGACTCGACCGCGCCGACAGTCGACTCGGGCGAGTCGGCCTTCTGTCCCTCCCCTGTACTTAGCCAATTTTTCTGACTTTTGTTGGCAGCCTCTAGAGAAGCGACTCGGTCGCGCCGATGTATGACTCGCCCGAGTCGGCCTTCTGGTCCCACTCTTCCTTGGCTGATTTGAGGCTGGTGTCCCCATTTCTTCAAAGCTCTCAATTAGCTGCTTCCACTTCTCTTCTTGATGCATTTTGCTCCATATTAGGCTCCTTTTTGGCTCAACCTCCCGAATTCCTAAAAATTAGAAAATTCTTATAAATAACATATTATAAAGGGTTAAAAATGCAAAAACTTCCTAATAAAGAGAAGTATTCGGCTCAAAATGAGACCGAACACCACTCCCACACAAGGGTTTGCTCGCCCCGAGCAAACTAAAAACAAAGAAAAAGACTAGAAAAAAAAAAAAGAAAACTAACACCCTAACTCACTTTCGCAGGAATCGCGGATGCATTTAGCATATGCATCAAGCCCTTTAAACCCCCCGGTAGCCGAGTGGACGAGGTAGGTCTCGTGAGGGTTTATAGCAACTATACCCACAAAATCCATAGAAAAGGAGAGAGGGAAAGTGAAAAACAAAACAAGATTGAAAAGAAAGAACACAAAACAGCTCGTTACATGAATCAAGTTGTTTCAATCAAGAAAACGATGTTAATCCTCTAAAAGGAACCGTTATGAGCATCTCACATATACCTAACTCGAACAACTGCCAATCTTAGGGGTTTTCGATCCCTTACACCTCATGTAAAGCTACATCCCACTTGTGTAAAAGTTTAGAAAGTTCTAACTGATTCCGATAAACTCCAAAGACTCACGTCCCAACTTAAAAACAATGAAACGAACAAGGGAAGAAAAGAGTTGCCCTTCCCCGCATTTGGTCGCCCTTGGCTTGGTGAGGGTCGTAGGTGATGCAAGGAGAGGCCCCACACTTTGTTAACACTTCAAACTTTCTTTTTGGGTTGGGTAATCCCAACAAATTTTCTTTCTCTTTTTTTAATGGTCGGTATTAGCCTTATTTTCGGGAATTGGACGGCCCAAAATGGGGTTTACCCTCCCAACACAGTCTTTTCCATACACACCTCCGTCGAGAATTCAATATAGGAGGAGCTTAAGGGGCAATAACGTCGTACCGCTAATACCGGGCCCGTGTAGGTTGGCTAAGTGTATGGTGGTTGATGTCGTAAAGCCGACACGCCCCACTTGATCAATTTATTTAACCTTGCTTCTATTATTTTGTTTTTTTTTTTGCTTTTGACCTTTGACTTTGTTTTTGCTTTTTCTTTTTGGAAACAAGCTCGAACAAGAATCCCTAGAATCTCCTAGTTTCAACCAGAACATAAAAAGGAAGAAATGGGATCTCGCTAGACACTCAATGAAAGGAATCTAAATAAGATGAGTCATGGCAATCGCTCAAGAAAGAGTCGAAAATGCTCAAACCGGTTTCTTTTAAAGAAGATTAAGAACAATTTCCTAATTTTTACAACGAAATCCAAGAAACGAAGCAAAAACAAAACAAAACGGAGAAACAAAAAATTTGGAGGTTTTTCACTCCCTCTTTTCTCCTTTCCAAACAAAATTTTCAAATTTTTAGACATAAACTAAGGAAAACAAAAACAAAAGACTCAAAGACTAGGTGATCTACCCATGATAAATGGAAGAATCGCTCCCCACTCCCACACAAAACTTCACAATGTCCACATTGTGAGAAGAAGGGTGTCACAAGTATGGTAGAAGACCTAGAACGCACAATCAAACACCTAACAAACAAAATGGTGGCGACCCGAGCCCACATGGCTCCAACAACAATATATATCCAACATTAACACTCAAGGGGTTCGCCACCCAAAAAGAAAAACAAGCATGCATCATGGATCAATAATATATTCACATAAAAAGAAGGTGGAATGAGATTACCTGAAAAGTCTTCAATAACGTCCACCAAATTCATGATCCACAAGCATAGCACCATAGATTCACAATAAATAACAAGAGCAGTCTATGGTGGCAATACTTACATGCTAGATCAAAAATAAAAGAAAGCTATACAAGATAGAACTAAAGACTAACTATGAAAAGAAAATGCAAAATATTTTACAATATGTACATTATCACTGACTAACCTCAACCCCGAATCTATTTATATGAGGCGGGAATTGAGGGTGGAATTTCGCGGCCCTTCCCGGTTCTACGAAGGAAAGAACTCCAAACGCAAATGAAACATCTGCCACCAAGCATCCCAAGTTCATAGTACCCAAGCTTGCAATGACAAACACTCAACCAACGAACCGCGACAAGAGCAGTGAAGCACACTCAACAACCCACAAATTCCAAGAACGCAAAATCATACCAGAACACCTTCCACCCTACCCCATCATAAGCACACCCCCGCGCATACATCACAAGATAGCAAGTAAGTAATGTAATGCAAGAAATAAGAAGTGGGAGTGTGGAATTCTCACAATTATTGTTGATCGCCTCCCGGAGGAGGATAAGGGTAGTAAGGGAATTAGGATGGGTAGTATTGGTTGACGTAGTCGGGCGGTGCCGGCGGACGATCAGCCCTGGAATAGTGATAATACCCCCAATCCCTCCAGTATTTATTTTGTTGTTGGAAATACGCATCGTAGCGCTGAAAGTACCCCTCGTGCCTCCCGAGTGTGGATTGTTGGGCACGTAAGAGGTCTTGTTGACTCTCTAACAAGTTGTGAGTGCTTTGAAGTAGGGTCCTTTGTTCCCGGAGATCAACACTAAGTCTATCCATTTGGCCCGCTAAGTACCCCATAGTAATCTCCTGGGAGCCGCTACCACTCGCTTCACCTTGGTTCGCCGGTTCCCCTTCCTCTTCCTCATCTTCTTCATCCTCTTCTTTATCTTCTTCCACCTCGTCCGGTGCATAAGGATCATCTGGACCCCGACCCTCCGAAAACTCCTGGGATTCTCCCCGCAAGACCAGTTATGTTGGTTCCTTACATCCAAGTAACGCACTGCCCGTTCATGATCCAAACGAATTGATGTTACCGATTTATCGGAACCGTGCTTATAGATAGTCTTAGTGGGGTGCTTCGCAAGGATTCCCATCCTTTGCAATCGCACTCCATCAATTAGATCGGGGAAATAACGAGGAGGATACTTGTCAAGATATGCCCCGGAACGTTGCTTCCTACGAAAATGGCATATTATATGCCCCATTCCAATCGTAGTGAAAAAATTCTTCGAAGTGATATCTTTCCAACAATGCAAGATACATGATCCAGTGTTTACCCTTCTCCCTTGAAGAGTGTTAAACATGATGAAAAGATCATCTCGCCGGACGTTAGCTCGTCCATCATCCCTCTCGAACACCGAACTCGAAACCACGCGATGAAAGATCCGTACCGCTAAGTTGCAAAGGTCACGACCCTTCGAGTTCTTATGACAATATAGGGGGGTGTCCTGAGCGTGCGTCGGTTGGTGCTTCCTCCTCCAACAGGTCAAGCTCTTCATAGCAAATTGTTCGTCAAAATGCATTGACTCATCATAAAACATACCGTCCTCGGGTAGACCCAACGCTTGACAAAGTTCTTGCACCGTACAAGTTCATTCTTTATTGTCCACCTTATATCGGAACTTGGCACTCGGTTTTCCATCATCTTCTATGATCAATAAACTCAAAAACTCGAGGACGGGTTGATCGGAGATTGACTCATTGATTTGGATGAATGTGTGCCACCCCAAAAACATGGATGATATAATCAAAGCTCGGCCCGCAGTAAACCTTTTGGACGGTTGCCTCATCGAAAATGTCGGGAGCACAAATCTTCTGACGTTGATATAGGTTATATTTGTCTCTGTGATGGGCATCCCTAAACGTGATTCTCACCGCCGCAGCTTCAAGCGGTGTGGGTGGTTGGGCTTTCTAACCGCAGAGGATTCGGGTGGTGGTCAAGGAGATCCTCCTCGTTGGTTCATGTGCATTTAGATCGAACCATGTCCGTGACTTGGTGTGACACAAAACAACCCAAATACACCAAATTCCACCAAAAACAGTTCACAACCCTAACTCTCAAGTGAAAAACACAAGTAACACCCAACTTTAGTTCTAAAAATTGAATTTGGAGAACCAAAGTTGAAGTTTTACCTCTCAAATGAGCACAAAGAACAAGGATTGCTAAGTCAAGAGACCAAATCTAGCACCAAAAGCTCCAATTGATCCCTAACACTTGAACACCTTAAGCAAGAGTGAAATTTGAAGTACTTGAGGTTGTTTCTAACTAGAATACCCAACAAAATTACACCAACAAGGAGCAAATTGTTCTTCTTCCCTTGAATCTTGAGTTGTTCAAACTCCCAACCAAAAAGCAAGAAGCAATTTGCACCAAAGAGTCATAAATCGCTGCAAGGTTCTTGAGGAATATGCACAACACAGAAAATTTGCACAATTATGGCACAAATTTGTGAAAATCCAAGAAAAATTGAAGGGATTAGGGAAGATTTGGAGTTAGGGGAAGCTTCTAGGGTTTGGGGGAGGTAAGAGAGAGATATGAGAGAGAAAGAGTGTGAGAAATTATGAGAGAAAGTGAGAGAGTTAGCCCTTAAAGACCCCGACAAGTCGCGCCTGCTGCAAACGACTTGACCACGCCGACTTGACGACTCGCCCGAGTCGGCGTTCTGACTGCACAATTTTTTTTCTGGCCGAGAGACAACTCGGTCGCGCCGGACGTTTGACTCGCCCGAGTCGGCTTCCTATTCTAAAAATTTTTTTTTCAAAATTTTATTAACCCATGGCCGCTGAGAAGAGCGACTCGGTCGTGCCGGTCTCTGACTCGCCCGAGTCAGTGCTCTGTAAAAAAAATGAAAAAGTTAGTTTACTTGTAAAAACTAAGTATAAAACTCTCACTTTCGCTAAAACTTTTCAACTCTCAAAACTCTAAAACCTCCCCGGGCACCTTAAAAACCCGAAGTACTTACTTAAGCCAATATTTTCACACAAAATCTAACTAAAAACTAACCTAACTAAAACTTAAGCAAAAATTTGAAACCAAAAACACATGAAACCTAAACAAAAGCTACCCAAACTTTATACAAGGAAAGAAAAGAAAGCCGACATGCATGCCTCCCCACTCCCACACAAAAAGGTCACACTATGCCCTCATTGTGACTAAAAAGAGAGGGAAACAAACACCCTAAAAGAAGAAACATCAAGAAAACTCACAAAATAAATGAAAAAGAAACTTCTCATTAACTAAGCGTAAACAATAAGGAAAGATGATACCTGAATGGATTATAATTGAATCATTGCATGACTTGTAAATGGAGATTGGGTATACAAGCCACGAATGATGCCCATACGCACAATAAATTGATCCTTTCCTCTTGTTAGTGCATAATTAGGAGAAGTAAACAAAGAAGCAAATAAAGAAAAAATGAACTTATTTACAATATATACAAGAGTATTACCTCACTTTTCTTCAATGGTCGGATGAATCGTGGAATGTCACACACTCCACATCCACCTTAGCCGGAAACTCCAAGAAAAGTTTCAACTTGTGACCGTTCACTTTCCAAATAGACTCGTTAGTTGGGTCCTTAATTCCAACCACTCCCGAAGGGAATACCTGTGTTACAATAAAAGGCCCAGTCTACCGAGATTTCAACTTTCCAGCAAACAAGTGCAATCTAGAGTCATACAAGAGCACCTTCTATCCCGGTAAGAAAGTCTTCCTATGAATGATCTTATCGTGCAAAATTTTGGACCTCTCCTTACCCAATCACCCATTCTCATAGGCTTCCCTACTTAATTCTTCTAATTCACACAAGGTGAACTTCCTAACATCCCCAGCCTCCGAAAGGTCAAGATTCAAGGCCTTCAAGGTCCACCACGCTCTATGTTCAAGTTCAACTAGTAAATGGCATGGCTTTCCAAAAACCGCTCTGTACGGAGACATTCCTATGGGTGTCTTGTAGGCTGTCCTATAAGCCAACAAAGCATCGGTTAATTTGACAGACCAGTCTTTTCTATTCTTAGACACCGTCTTCTTAAGAATTTCCTTAATCTGCTTATTGGACACCTCAGCCTGACCATTTGATTGTGGGTGATAAGCGGTGGTCAATCTATGCTCCACAGAATATTTCCTAAGCAAAGCTGCAAAAGATCGATTGTTGAAATGGGTTCCTTGGTCACTAATTATCGCTCGAGGCACTCCCAACCTAGAGAAGATATTTTCCCGAAGGAGTTTAGTCACTACCTTTGCATCATTTCTCTTTGACGGAATGGCCTCTACCCATTTAGACACATAGTCAACTGCTAAAAGGATATACTCGTTCCCAAAGGAGGTCGGGAATGGACCCATAAAATCTATACCCCACACATCGAAGACATCTACAAAGATTTCAGGTTGCAGAGGCATCATATCCCTCCTAGATATCCTTCCTAGGCTTTGACATCTAGCACATCGCCTAGCATAGTCATGGGCATCTCTAAAGATGGTCGGCCAGTAGAAACCACATTGCAAGACTTTGTATGTCGTTTTCTTCCCAGAAAAATGCCCCCCACATGGTTGGTCATGGCAAAATGATAAAACATCCAAGATAGACTCATTGGGTAGGCATCTTCTAAGGATTTGGTCGGGACAATACTTAAACAGATAAGGGTCATCCCACACGAAGTTTTTCACTATGTGTAGGAACATATCTCTATCGTGTTTATTCAGTCCTCCGGCATTTCCCCAGTCACCTTAAAGTTAACTATGTCAGCAAACCATGGCTCTACTCCTATCTAAGAATACATTCATCAGGAAAACTAGCATCAATAGGAGTTTCTTTCTCGTTTTCAAGTACTATTCTAAAGAGATGGTCTGCTACTGGATTTTCTGCCCCTTTTCTATCCCTAATTTCACAATCAAACTCCTGGAGCAATAACACCCACCTAACAAGTCTCGGTTTTGATTCTTTCTTTTCCATAAGGTATCGAATAGCTGAGTGGTCTGTATAAACAACGACCTTAGCACCAAGCAAGTAGGGTCGAAACTTTTCAAATGCATACACTACAGCTAAGAACTTTTTTCAGTCACAGTGTAATTGAGTTGGGCCTCATTGAGTGTGTGACTAGCATAGTGAATCACTACCGGTTTCTTATCAATGTGTTGACCAAGCACAACACCAATCGCAAAATTAGATGCGTCACACATCAACTCAAATGGCTCTCCCCAGGTGGGAGGCTTGAGAATAGGAGGTGATATTAAGGCATCTTTAATTGTATTAAAGGCCTTCAAGCATTCATCAGAAAAGTCAAAAGTCACCTCCTTGGCTAATAAAGCAGAAAGAGGTTTGGCAATTTTGCTAAAATCTCTAATAAATCGACGATAGAATCCAGCATGTCCTAGGAAAATCCTAACCTCCTTCACACAAGTTGGGGGGGGGGTCAAGTTTCTAACTAGGTCAATTTTAGCTTTATCCACCTCGATTCCATCCTTTGAAATCACGTGGCCCAAGACTATACCCCTCTGTTCCATGAAATGGCACTTTTCCCAGTTGAGAGCCAAATTTTTATCTTTACAACGACTCAAGACTCGATTCAAGTTATTCAAACAAGCATCAAAAGTAGTGCCAAATACAGAAAAATCATCCATGAAAATCTCGACACAATCATCAACAAGGTCAGAGAAAATAGACACCATGCACCGCTGAAAAGTGGCGGGGGCGTTACAAAGTCCGAAGGGCATCCTACGGAAAGCGAACGTCCCAAATGGACAGGTAAACGTAGTTTTCTCCTGATCACAAGGAGCTATCGAAATTTGAGTGTACCCCGAATACCCGTCTAGGAAACAGTAATAATCATGTCCCGCATATTTCTCTAGCATTTGATCCATAAAGGGTAATGGAAAATGATCTTTCCTTGTGGCCTTGTTAAGTTTTCTGTAGTTAATACACACTCTCCATCCCGAAGGGATACGGGTAGACACTAACTCGCCCCTCTCGTTCTCCACAACAGCTAGACCCGTCTTTTTAGGAACCACATGTATTGGACTAACCCACTTGCTGTCAGAAATAGGATATATAATCTCATTATCTAACCACTTTAAAATTTCTTTCCTGACCACCTCTTTCATTTGGGGATTGAGTCTCCTTAAAGGATCCCTATGGGCCACGCTATCATCTTCCAAGAATATCCTATGCTGCACGATAGATGGACTAATTCCCCTAATGTCTCCAAGCGTCCTTCCCAAAGCTCCCTTATTTACCCTAAGAACCTCAACCAGCTTAGTCTCCTGATCCTCTCCTATGTTAGAAGCAATGATAACCAGATAGGTTTCACTAGGGCCCAGGAACACATACTTCAATTCAGATGGAAGAGGTTTTAGTTCAAGGGTTCTAGAAGATGGTAGCTCAGGCTCTACTGTTTGAGGCAAACAATGATTCATACAACAATTCACCATCGAAAACATCAGAATCACATAATGAAGTCACACAATCTAGGTCAAATCCTAACTCAACAAGCTCATCTACACTAGAAACATCAGCAAAATCAGAATGATCACTATCCCCAAAGTCACTCACCCAATTCAAAGCATGACACTCTCGCTCATCAAAGCCTAAGGGAGACTTCTGCAAATCAAATATGTTCAGTTCCATGGTCAAATTCCCAAAGGTCAATTTCATTCTCCCGTCCTTACAATTAATCGAACCATTGGACGAGGCGAGGAATGGTCTAGCTAGAATGACAGGTATCTCATCACGGGTACGATGAACCCTAGCTGTCTCTAATACGACAAAATCTACGGGAAATACAAAGGTTCTAACTTGGATCAGCACATCCTCAACTACCCCTTTAGGTACCCTCGTAGACCGGCCGGCTAATTTAAGAACCATTCTAGTAGGCTTCAGCTCCCCCAATCCTAAAGTCTCATAAACATGTAAGGGTAACAGATTGACACTCGCCCCTAGGTCAAGCAAGGCTCTATCGATTTGGGTATCCCCGATGGTGATAGAAATGGTCAGGCATCCTGGGTCTTTGTACTTCACCGGGACTTGACTAGACAAGATTGAACTCACATTAGAAGCTAAGAAGGCTTTGTTAGGGACTTGAGTTGCTCTCTTGGTAGTGCACAACTCCTTAAGAAACTTAGCATAGGACGGGCACTATTGGATAGCATTTAGCAAAGGGATATTGACCTTAACCTGAGAAAATGTTTCTCTAATCTTTTCTAGGTACTTCTGATCATTATTCCCCCTCAACCTTAAAGGAAAAGGTGGGGAAGGCTTGTATGCCACAGGTGGGAAAGAACTAGACACGGGAAGTACTCTAGGTAAAGTCTTGACGCTCGGACGCTCAACTAAGTTAGTTGGCCTCTCCTCTTCGTATGGTTCATCCTCAACTGATACTAGCTCATCACTAGGTCCTACACTCACAGGTTGTTTTCTAAGCAAGTCCGAAGGTGATTCCTAAACTCTATTATCTACTTCCCTCCCGGACCTAAGAGTAATTACCGCATTAAGGCCTCTAATCTGGTTCGGATCACAAGGGGACAAACTAGAAGCTTGCACACTGGGGTTTGCGTCCGATTGCCCAGGAAAGGTTCCCCTATCCCGGTTAGACATCATTAGTTGAGCGACACTCTCATTCAATTGTTTCACAATCTTTGCCATATCACTCATGGAATCCTGAACCCTATTCAACCCAGACTCTAACTCCTTATACTTCCTATCCCCCTTGTCCTCACTTTGGTATCCTGGTGGAGGTCGGGTGTGGGCAACCTGGGGATGGATGGTCTGCCCTTGAGGTGCTTGATAAGCACCCTGAGGGGGTGGTCTAGGCTGGACCGGAGGCTGGTGATGAAGAGGTGGGTTTCCTTGGAAACCTCCTCCCTTATGCGTAGGTGGCCTCAAGACATTCTGATTGTCCGGCCCATAAGACAAGAAAGGGTGTTTTTGCACCCCGGGAAATTGGTAGGGCCGGTACTGATTGAACATAGCATTGACATTTGTAAAGCGGTTTGTAAGACCTCGGTTTTGTCGTTCTCTCTCATGGAGCTGGCGGCCTTGGTCATAGAAACTAAGTCAATCGTCGGGATGAGATTGCTAAGGTAAGGATATCGGTTTGAAGGGATCACAACGCAAGAAACAAGGCTAAGGTCGGTCAAGGAATGGAAAATGGGCTTCGGAGGCTTTCGGGATGCAAACGGGGATGAGGAAATGGGTTTTGCAACAAGAGAGTAATGAGAAGGGGAAATCACATGGTAACTCCGTTAGAAAATACCCACCGGGATTCCTCTTTCAAGGATAGTCCGGATTAACTTCCCCAAAGTCCATCGACAGACCCGGGGGAGTTAATGGAACAAAATTTCCTAGTTAGTTTCTATTCGCTTTCGCGAACTAGAATACTAACTATCCTAATTCCTACCTTCCAACAAGTGTTGGATGTATTCGGGATGCTTTCGCACCCAAATACATCCCACTTGAGGGAAGGATAGGATTGGGAAATTGATTTCCTAACTAATTACTCACTAATATTGCTAACCCAAAACTAATCACCCATTCACACCCTTAATTACCCCCTAACCCAGGGTTTTTCGCCACTAATCATGACACTAACTATGCTAACAACATCCAAACCAAACCTAAATATGATTTCTAACATCAAACAACCATAAACAAGCAAGATAATCAAATAACAAGGAAGAACAATTAAAGAACAAGCAAAGTAATTAGCAAAGTAATTAATAAAGGAGTTAAGGGAAGAGAAAACTTATCAAAGTGCTGTAGATGAACAAAGGAAAGCAATAAAAAGATGACCCAACAATCTTTCAATTGTTTGAATCTCCAAATCTTCAATAACAAACACAAATCTCTAAAACCCTAGATTAATCTCTCACTAATCTATCTCTAAAACCCTTAATTACAAAGCTCCCAAATGTCTAAGTCTATCCCTAGATAGCCCTCTTTAGAAATCATGAAAGAGATATATATATACAAGTGAAAATTGGTTGGCAAAACGCAGCACTTCAGGCCGAAAACATGCGCAGAACATAGGGGGACCGTGGTCACGGTCTAGGAGACCGTGGCCATGGTCATGTTCTGTACAGTGAAATATGTACGGCGATTTAGGGCAGACAAGTTTTCGCTCCTTCGCACCGTCGTGGCTACGGTCTCCCAAGACCATGGCCATGGTCTTGCTCAGCCACTTTTTCCCTTAGACAAGTCATGAACCCACCGTGGCTACGGTCAAGTTGACTGTGGCCATGGTCTAGCTCGGCTTTCCTTCCCTTTGTTCTTCCTTCTTTCCGAAGCATGTAACGCTCAATCCGAAGGTCGTAGCATGCGTTACTTCACTAATTGGCACCAAAGGTCAGGAGTGTGGTCCCGGGTCGATTCCGTCTTGGTTTCCGGTCTGGCTCGGCTCGGGAATCGCCAAGAATGCTATAAAAAGGCTCGTTTTGCTACGTTTTTGGTGAAAACTCTAAAATCTACAAAATAATCAAAAACACATTAAAAGCTATGAAATTAAACCACGAAATGAGTTAAAAGCCTAAGGATTTAGGCGGTATTTAGACACAAAATTGGGTCTAAACAATATTTTCCACATTGGAAGACACATGTTGCATATATAAAGGGCAGTTAGCATATACATGGTCTGGTCCCTGACACCAAGCACAAATCAAAGGAGATTGAGGGGTCCGCGAAATAGGTCGCTCTAAAGAGCTTACTTGTGCACAAGGCTAAGTCTTAGAAGATGCAAGTTGCTGTTGGGATAAGGTTTTTATCATGTTTTCCAAAGAAGCAAACCTAGCCTCGTACCCCGTACTCTCACTCACGACATGAACTCCCCCTTTTGCATTGGACAAATGCGCTCCTATGGACTCATCCCGGGTGGTCCCCCATTGCATAACTCACTCAGACATGCTCTCTAAGAAGTCCCACGCTTCTTCTGCCGTCTTATTCATAAATCCCCCTAAACACATGGACTCTAAAGTCACCCGAGTCTCTTGATCTACCCCCTCATACACTATTTGGCACAGTCTCACAAGGTCAAAACCATGATGAGGGAATTGGGATAACAGATTTTTGAATCTCTCAAAAGCTTTCCAATAAGGCTCCCCTTTATCTTGCCTAAACTTCAAAATCGAATTTCTCAATTAAACCGCCAAAGAGTTGGGGAAGTACCTTTTCATTAAAAACCTTCAAAAAACTATCCCAAGAATTGATCGACCCCAGCTTAATGCTATACATCCAACGCTTGGCGGAGTCGCGCAAGGCAAAAGGCAAGTACTTAAGCAACACATATTCCAAAGGAACTCCCGGGGGCGTAACCATACTAAGGTACTCTTTGTACTCCGCCGTCCATATCAAAGCTAACCCGTCTCGATGTGAGAGTTTTGAGTGTGGTAGTGCCTAGGGTCAGTAACCCCGAGGTATTGTCGGTGTCTGAAAGCAGACGGAGGCGAGTTGTATGAAGGGTAGAGCTGGTCACTCAAAGTCACCCTTGGTTCTGCTTCACCCATGTTAGGCGAGTCAACTAAAGGCACCTCTAATCTAACCAGTCTATTGGTTTCGGGAATGCGAACCCATCCTAAAGGTCGACGCACCTTCTCTTTTTTTTGGTTTTTCTATTTTTCAATTTTTAGTGGTTTTATGTGGTTTTAGCTTAAAACTAATCGATCAAGCAAAAACTATTTGCACTATGCACAAACAAACCAATAACCTAATTTCGCAAATAACGCCATCCCCGGCAACGGCGCCATTGTTCGGTTGTGTAATTATGTGGTTTTAAGTAGGTGTTGTCGGTCTCAGGGATGGGTGTTAGGTCTATTAGGATCAAAGGCTTGTTGATAGATTTTCCCAAGCAAACAACAATAAATCAATTAAGGAAAGCGATTAAAATAAATCTAGCATGTATCATACCTAAACTACCCTCAACCAAAAGCAACCAAGCACATCTAGAAAACAATTAAGCATAACAAAGGAAATTAACACTAAAATCTATCAAATCTCTTAAATATCAAAGCAAAGGAAACTAGAAATCATACATTCAATGCACTAAATCTTTACTTGAATCTTCAACTTCTATTAATCTTCCCCCGAACAAACAAGAAAAATGTGATTCGGATTACAAAGGATCCTCAAATTCCCACTTAAAAGTGAAATTTGTGACCCTTAATCTTCCTCTTCACTAAAAGTTGGATTTGAGTGTTTCGTGACTAATCTAGAGCAATCAAAGCAATAAAAACTAATTGAAAGCATTAAAGGAACAAGAAACAATGAATAAAACCTGGAATTTATATTGATTGAAGTTGAATACAAAGAACTTGGAGAACAAGCTTAAGGAAAACCTAGGAGAGAGAAAATAGAAATCCACTTGAAAACATGAAAAACTAATTAATGACAACTTAAAACTAGGTTAAAGACTACTCCCTACTAAATTCGCAGCTGGGAGTATATATAATAGGCCCAACTTGTTACACAAAACGCATCACTTTAGCCCTCAATTAATCGCAGAAAAAAAGGTGACTCGGGCGAGTCACCCCCTGACTCGGGCGAGTCACCCCCTGACTCGGGCGAGTCAGGCTTCTGCCTCTTGAAGTTCTTCACTTGGGTTGGATTTCTTCAGCTGACAGGAGAGTGAGTCGACCGCGCCGAGGGTCGACTCAGTCGAGTCGGCCTTCTGTCCTTCCCCTGTACTTAGCCTATTTTTCTGACTTTTGTTGGCAGCCTCCAGAGAAGCGACTCGGTCGCGCCGATGTATGACTCGCCCGAGTCGGCCTTCTGGTCCCACTCTTCCTTGGCTGATTTGAGGTTGGTGTCCCCATTTCTTCAAAGCTCTCAATTGGCTGCTTCCACTTCTTCTCTTCTTGATGCATTTTGCTCCATATTAGGCTCCTTTTTGGCTCAACCTCCCGAATTCCTAAAAATTAGAAAATTCTTATAAATAACATATTATAAAGGGTTAAAAATGCAAAAACTTCCTAATAAAGAGAAGTATTCGGCTCAAAATGAGACCGAACACTACTTCAAGTTGGTTTTGTTCATACTGATTATTTACCTTTTGGTCTCTCAAATTATGTTCCCATTTTGATTTCATTTCTTGAAGCACCTTAGAAGAAATATGGTTTTAAGTATTGGAGGATGTTGCAAAACTCGGCTGAGTACAAGGACATAATTGAGAAGGCTTTATCTGAGTTAGGAATTGGATGTAAGATGTATCAATTCCATAAGTTTCTGATATCTTTCAGAACACCATTGCGACATCTGTATAGAGAACAGTTTCATGATATTCATCACCTAGTTGATCAGTATCATTCTGTTCTTGAGGAAACTCAGAAAGCTGTGATGAACGATAAGCAAAATGCTGAGCTTATTAACTAGGAAAAAGACCAAAGAATGGAGTATATCATAATTTTGAATTTTGCACAGCAATTAATGCAACAACAATCGAAGATTGAATGGTTGAATATTGGTGATTGCCCTTCCCGAGTTTTCTTTGCAAAAATGAAGAAGAGACAAATAGGTACCTATGTATTCTCCCTTACTTTTGATGATGGAAATATTCTCATTGGTTTTGACAGGGTAGCAGAGGAGATGCTGAGATATTTTATGAATCTATTAGGTCAAAATTCTCATACTAGAATTCCTATCTCTCCCAATATCATTCAGGAAGCCTATATGTTGGAAATTGAGCAACAGACGGGGCTGATATATCCTTTCTACAAATCAGAAGTTCGTCATATTATTTTCTCTATTCCTACTACCAAAGCCCCAGCTCCTGATGGATATATCAGCTCCTTTTATCAGTTTAATTGGGGTAATATTGGTGAGTTGTTTTGTGAAGCTCTATTTGAATGTTAGGACAATGGATCTATTTTGGCAAGTATTAATGATATTGTTATTTCCCTAATTCCCCATAAGGTCAATCCTGAATATCCTTCTGATTTTAGACCTATTTCATGATGTAATGTCTCTTATAAATGCCTCTCTAAATTACTTTGTTCTCGGCTAAAGGAAGTGTTACCATCCCTTATTAGCCAGAACGAAGGTGCTTTTGTTCCTGTTCTTTCGCTTGGAATTGTCTTCTTTTGTTCTCTGGGCGTGCTCTAACTTTTGCTTCTTTCGCCGGGAGCGAAAGGTTCTTTCGATTTCAGGATCAAGCTCAAAGAGTGGAGCCTTTTGCATGCACGTAGAGTAAACCTGGCAAGATAAAAATCAAAACACAAAGGAAAATCAAAACAGAAAATAAATGACTTAGGCAACCTTAGGGTATTCGTTCAGTGGCTAGCTAGGGACAAAGTCCCCGGCAACGGCGCCAAAAACTTGATAGGCCGCAAGTGCACGGGTGAAATTGCAGCATAAATCAAGGTCGTTCCTACAGGGACTTTTCCTTTCAACGTACTGAACTAGCCTCCTAGTTGATCGCTAAGTCGATCCGGTTTTTGTTTTGAATCAACTAAATCTAACTCTAATCACAATCAAGGTCTAAACAAACGAATATTCACTAAACTATTCTGATTTAATCAAGGTAAAAAGGCGTTCAGGGGATGAAACCTAAGTTAAATAACAAATCAACGATGTGGATTGAACTTTCATTTCATTAATTTGCACGATCAAGGTTCGATAATGAGATTTTTTCACTAGAGCGAATTGCCAAGACTAACCAAGCACCTACTTTCGTGGTTATTTTGATTTGGTCAAGGTTAAAGTTCTAATTATCTCAAGAACCCAAGTTAAAACTTCTATGTCTAGATAATTTTAACTAGTTTAATCTAGGTTTTCGGGTAATTAAACTTCTCCTTTCGGTACTTCGTCCAATAACCTAATAACATGCAATTGGTGATCAAGCAAAAGCAAAAACAATTCAGTTCAAAGACCAAATAGATTGAAACAAACTAAATTCATGATAATTCAATCCAACAAAGTCAATTCATCAAGCAACTTCAAAGGTTCATCCCCTAAACTAAAAAGAACTACTCACTATTCATGTTTGAAACTACAAAGCAATTGAAATCTATTCTAGAAAGCATATGAAAATCTATGAGAGATTGAGAAATAAACCCAAGTGAAGAACAAACTTGCTAGGAATCAACAATGGAGGACTTTTGCTCCTCCACTCTCTGGCCATAGACACGACCCGTGCTCTTCTTGGGGGCACCCGTGTCACTGCCTTTTCGGGCCTAGGAGTACTTTGGGCCATTGTTTGGGCCCTAGGCGATCCAACACCTCACTTCTTGGTCCTTTAAGCTCATAACTTGGATCTACACTTGCTTTTTGGGCTCGGTTTACATTGATTCTTCACAAATTCCCTACAAAACTCACCAAACTCCAAACCAAGTGTAATATGGGAAATTCGGGTATAAAATAACATAATCAAATCAAATATTCCCCAAATTCTCATCAAAACAACCAAGTTCTCATATATACAAGAAGTACTTATCAGTTCCAGGGCGTGAGATCATGAACAATATTCTACTTTGTTAGAAAGTGGTTGTTGGGTATAATAGGCAAAGAATTTCGCCTAGATGCTTTATGAAAGTTGATTTGAAGAAGGCTTATGACTGAATCTATTGGGAATTTATTGAAGAAGCTCTCGTTGCTTTTCGGTTTCCTCCCAGGTTTATTCATTGGATAAATGATGTGTGTGACTTCACCTTCCTATTCTATAAATCTCAATGGGAAAACCCATAGTTATTTTAAAGGTGGAAGAGGTCTTCGACAAGGTGGTCCACTATCTCCATTATTATTTGTAGTGGTAATGGAATATTTGTCGAGACTTTTAGGTGAGTTACAATTTAATCTTGAGTTTACTTTCCATCCGGGTTGCAAGAATTTGAAGGTTAATCATTTTCTATTTGCAGATAATTTGGTAATTTTTTCTGCTGCTGATACTAAGTCATTTTCAAGTATAGCAAGAATGCTTGATCATTTTGACTTGTGCTCTGGTTTGCCAACCAATCTAGCAAAGTCAAAAATTGTGATGGCAGGGTGTGATGAGAATACAACAAACAGACTGGTCGAAATTGTTGGGTTTGAGCAAGGTGTTTTCCCTATGAAGTATTTGGGCGTGCCTATTAACACTGGGAGAATTGGTAAGTTCGATTGTCTCTCATTAGTTGACAAAATAACTGCCAAAATGTCATTGAGCAAATCATAAAGATTTGTAGGAGTTACTTATGGTCGGGAGCTTCAAACTTTCAAAGAGTGCCTTTGGTTGGATGGGATTATCTATGTGCTCCCAAAAATGTTGGTAACTAGGGTATTAGAAATCCCCGTCTCTAGAACCTAGCTACTATTGGAAAATTGGTCTGCAATATTATACAGAAAAAAGACAATCTATGTGGGAGATTGGTTCATGAGAGGTATATGAAGGATCAGAATGGTGGCTTTATGTTCCCCCTGCCACTAGTTCGTGGGGCTGGAAACAAATTTGTAAGGTTAAGAGAAGTTCAAGATGGGAGAGGATAAGAATTGGAATTGGCGTGGTGAAAGTAATGACTCCTTTTTTGTGAAAGTACGTTATGAGGGATTACAACCAAATGTGTAAAAATGGAAGTCGTACCATATCATATGGAATGGTATTTCACCTCCTAGACACAAGTTCCTGGCTTGCTGACAACTCTAAGGAGAAATCCTGTGGCTGCTAGAATGGTAGGGCATGGGAGTAGTATTGATGTGAAGTACTGCTTATGTGATCTAGAAGAAGAAACTATAGATCATCTTTTCTCCTCATGCACCTTTATACAGCAGATACTTGAAGTTTTTGGCAGAAAACTAAATGTCAGGGGGAAGTTTAACACAATCAATCAATGGTTTTCCAATTGGAGAAACATGAAGAAGGCTTGTTCTGTGAAGGCCCTGGCAGCAGTTGTGATTACTTCTACTATAGCTGTAGTATGGGAATAGAGGAACTATAGGAGATTTCCCAAAAAAAAAATATAAATACAAGTGTGGAAGAAGCTGTGAAAAAAAATACAAACAACCTTGATTCATAAACTTTTATTTCTTGCTTAGGGAAGTAGGAAATACAAAAATTGTATAGATGCTTTCCTTCTTTAGTTGGACTATTTTGTTCGTTGGTGTTGGGTTGTAAAGTGGTTGGGCCGGTTTGGCTCTTTGAATGAAGTTAAATTTCCTGCCAAATATATATATATATATATATATATATATATATATATATATATAGGCAATTAGTTAGGGTAATACCTAGGAAAAGGCGCAAAATCAAGGGCAACTAAAATATGATTATAAGTCAATGACTAAGATTAAACATAGGTGATACATTCTGGGGAAAGAGGGGTATTAAGGGAAAATCACATGGGAAAAATGGAATACCTAGAAGGATAAAAGAAAATTATAACCCAAACTTCAGCCAACATTGTAGCGTATAACATGACCGATTTAGCTTGTGACAAGGTTGTATCCCCTCTAGATGGAGTCACGATCGTGACAAGTGGTGATGTAGTCGGGTCCTTTTTCTTGGGGAAGGGGGCACGCCCCCCGCAAGGGTGAAAGGCGTGTCATGGGTCGACATGGTGGTGACCACCCTGATTGATGGGGTGGCACTAGTGTGTCAAACTAAGACACGACGGTGCTGCTAAGCTCCACTTCTCCTTGATTTGCTCGCTAAGGAACACAAGTGTGTCGCTCCATTACATGGTCGTGTCCTAGGCCTTCTTCATCTTACTTGATCTTTCTTCCTTATAGACATCTTCCATCTTTTCCCATGTTTAACCCATCTCACTTATTATCAGTTTGAGTGTACTTAGATCCAATGAAACCCTAATAGGCCTTGTGAGTTCCCCAATAGCTCACAGAGTGAATGAAGATCCTTGATCACTAGCCGAGTGTAAAAGTTTGTCAAAGTGTAGATGTCTTGCTTGATGGCTTGATCAAGGTTTTCTCTTGGTCGGTCAGTGAGCTTAACTCTTCAGTAGTTGTCGAGGTAGTGAGGTATGTATCAATAATGAATCAGAAGAAGAAAAAAACAAAAAATTTACTCGGAGGTACCCTAATATTTGAGGAAACTATTTTTCGGTACCCCAACTTTTCAAAACTCATTTTGAGGTACCCTTACTTTTTGGTTTAGTAATTAGGGAAATTGGATTCTAATAATCCCTACTTTCGCAAATTGGATGACAATAATCCCTACTTCAAATTTGTATTCTGGTGGTCCAAAAAAAATTAAATTGTATTGTAATGGTACCAAATCCATCACCACATTTTTTTATTTTTTTCATGCCTACCCCATGTTTTTTTTGTTTTTTTCGTTCCTGTCCCCAGATAGATAATGAAGTGTAGTTGCTAAAACAATTTTTAAATTATTTTTTGGAGATTCCGAGCAATTATTATGATTTTTTAAAAAGAATAAAATTGAAAAAATCATAAATAAATTATAAAAAAAATTGAAAAAAATTTGGGAGAAATGCTGTAAATTCATTAAAAATGGTGAGAAAGTGTTATACAAAGTTTTGAATCAAATGCAACACAAAATCTATGATATTTAGGGTATACTCTTGATTATGTCCCACTACAATACAATTTTTTTTTTTGGACCACCAGAATACAAATTGAAAGTAGGGATTATTGCCATCCAATTTACAAAAGTAGGGATTATTAGAATCCAATTTACCTAGTAATTATTTGGTACTTTTCCGGCCATTAATTTAATAAAGCGACCGAAATACCCTTATTCTTCTTTTTCAAGAGTATTTCTTCACGAATGAAAGAATAAGGGCATTTCGGCCACTTAATAAAATTGTTGACCGGAAAAACACCTAATAATTGCTAATCCTAAAATTAGGGGTACCCAAAATGAGTTTTAAAAAGTTGGGGTATCAGAAAAACATTTCACCAAAAATTAGAGTATGTCAAAGTAATTTTTTGCAAAAAAAAATATAACCATAGGTTAACTAAAATTGCATCTAAATCTTATTGAAAACACATTCAATCCAACATATTTAATCCATCAACAACTATTCATGTTTATCCCTCAATCTATGAGGAAGGTACTCACTATTCATATTTAAGCTAACAAAACCAGTAAAGATTAAAGTATAAAGCATATAAAACTAAAGAGTACAGGAAATGAAAAAAAAATTATGTAGAAAACTCTTGTAATGATTTAGTAATCGTGGAGGTTTGCTTATTTGATTAACAACCTATTCCTAAAAACCTTCACTTCTTCAATTCATTCCCAACACTTGATATCATGCAAGGTGGAACGTGGATGAAGGTAGCATAAAATTGAACGAAGTGGTGGTGGTAGATGGTCATGGATTATGAGAAAAAAGAAGGGAGAAGAAGAAATTTTATTAATTGATCAATGTGAGAAACAAACGAGAACCTAGCACTATATATACAAGTATTCTGATGAAAAGATCAAGAACAAGCTACTTGATCTTTAACAAACAGAAAAATAACTAAAACACCTTGATATTTTCACACTGCCCCCTCAAGGTGAAATAGGTAGAGCATCAATCAAACCAAGCTTAGCAGAATGATAGTTATGCTAAGACTCTCCCAAGGGCTTTGTCATGATGACTGCAACCTGATCCTTTGAAGCAATGTAGGCTGTCTGCAAGAATCCTTCCAGCAACTTATCCCTCGTGTAGTGACAATCTATATTTAGATGCTTGGTCCGTTCATGGAAAACCGGGTTTTCAGCTATGTGCATAGCTGCTTTATTGTCACAAAATAGAGTGATAGGTAGCTTGAGAGGTATCTTCATGTCTTGAAGGAAATTAGTTATCCAAACCAGTTATGATGTTGTTGCAGACATTGATCTATATTCTACTTCGGCTCAGGATTTTGCCACTGTATTCTGCTTTTTTTTTCATGACACTAGACACCTTCCCATGAAAACTGCATAGCCAGTGAGGGACCTGGACGACATCTAACAGCTTTCCCAATCTGCATCACAAAATGTAGAAAGTTCAAAGTTAGTTTGTGCTGGAAAATAGAGACCTTTGTTGACACTCCCTTTAAGATATCTGAGGACATAAAGCGCTGCGTCATAATGCGGTTTTCTTGGTTGCCGCAAAAATTGACTTAGATGTTGTGTGGAATATGCAATGTTAGGCCTTGTGATTGTCAAATATAATAATCTCCCAACAACTCTCCTGTATTTTTCTGGATCTTCCAGAATTTGTCCTTGTTTAGTAGACATCCTTAATCCCTTTGGTAGAGGAAAACAAGTTGGCTTCATTGCAGACAGGCCAGCATCCTGCAAGATATCTGCAATGTATCTTCTCTGGTTCAACAAGGTTCCTGGCTGAGACCTTGAGATTTCAATTCCAAGGAAAAAACGAGCTAGCCCCAAGTCTTTTATGCTGAAAGCTTTATGCAACTATTCTTTTAGCTGTGAAATTCCTTGCTCATCGTTTCCTGTGACTAGCAGGTCATCTACATATACTAATACAAAGAAATCAAATTACTTTGTTCCTTGATAAACAGAGAATAGTCATGCTTATGAACCCTGATTTCTGAAGAAAATTACTTAACTCAAAGTTCCATTGTCTGGAAGCCTGTTTAAGGCCATAAAGAGATTTTTTTAATCTACAAACCTGGTTTGGAGAGGCCTTAAAGTACCCTTCAGGAGGTGTCATATAGACCTCTTCATCAAGATTTCCATGTAAAAACGCATTATTTATATCAAGCTGATGCAAAAACCATCCTTTGATGGTAGCCATAGCAATGAAGATTCTTACTGTGGTTAACTTTGCAATAGGAGAAAAAGTGTGTTTATAATCCTTGTCTTTGATCTGCTCAAACCCTCTAATAACTAAGCGAGCTTTATATCTTTCTATGTTTCCATCAGGACTGAATTTGATCCTATAAACCCACTTAGAAGTTAGAACTTAGGGCTTTCTTTCCAGATGGTAGTTTAGTCAAAGCCCAAGTGTCATTTTTCTCTAAAGCCTGTAATTCCTCATTCATGGCTTTGACCCATTCAGGAGTTTTCACAGTTGTTCTATAGCTATCTGGTTCAGAAATATGCATTGTTGCTATTAAAGAACCAACAAAGTCAGATGAATAATGTTGCATATCAGAAGATTTTAATAAAGGAAAGGAGGTCAATTTTTGCCCTACCAGACTTTGTGACAAGTTTTGTGATTGAGATGCTTCATTTTTCCTTTTGAAATTTTGAGGCTGCAGAAAATCTTTAAGCCAAACGGGTTTATGTCTCTGCCTTTGTGATCTCCTTAGATCTTGTTGTGGTGTCTAATATAGCTCATCAACTTGATTTCTTTCTTGATCTAAGCTATGATTACCAATATCTTGCGATGCAATGTTGTCACTGTGTGTAGGAGTACAATCTAAGTTGTGGTTGTGACAAGATATGCTTTCTTGAACATGAGTTTGCTTATTTTCAGAATTCTGCACATCATCACACTCCACATTTTCATTAGTATTGATGGGTGAAGTGTTAGGGATGGAACTTACAGGGGCAAGATCTTGAAGTTCTGTGTGTATACTAGGACTCCCTGCATCAACATAAGCATCTGAGAAAGACCAAAACTGTCAGTGTCAGGATTTTGCTCTTTATTCCGGAGCTTAAAAGGGAAAATCATTACAACAAAACAGGGCTTTAGCGGCATTTATTTTTGCCTTTAGCGGCATTTATAAATGCTGCAATAGCCTACCCTAGCAAATAAATAAATGTCGCTAGAGGCAGTGTCGCGATAGCCTTGGACAACATTTATTGTATTTGCTGGTGTAGGCCTAATTAAATGCCGCTAAAGGCCCTTTGTTTCAACAACACTAATTAGCATACATTTATCCAATAATTAATATAAATTCAAAACTAAACAAATTCTAGGAAATGAAAAACGTAAATTTCTCTAAAATAACTTGAAATTTCTCATAAATTGTGTCCAAGTATTTCAAATCCAAACAAAAATAACGGGTTTGTTATCAGGTTACAACCCAACACATCAACATCGTTCATAAGCCAATAAAACAACCAAAAATGGCCAACATCCGATCTAAGATATGAAACCATATTAAATTATATTGTCTTCCAGATTATCACTTCATCCGTACTCATGTCAATTTGATGTCCACGATCCTGGTTGGTTTGCTGAAAAATAAGCCTAGAAATGATCAAATCAGAATGAACAACAAACTCAAATCATTGAAGAAAGTAAATTACCTGCGAAAAAAGACATTTATGCAAGTATCAAAGAAAAGACTAACCTTGATTTGCCGAAAAATAAGTCTGGAAATGATCAAAGAAAAGACATTTATGCAAGTATCAAAGAAAAGACATTTATGCAAGTATCAAAGAGAAGCAAATTAGATGGAAAAAAAAAGGAATACTAACAGCATGAATTATTTTGAAAAAATTCCCATTGTCACGTATTACAAGCAAGTCGCTCATTCGATCCCTGCAAATATATCAACTCAGATATCAAATATGGCACTTTAGAAAATCGATATCGAAAAAAGGTATGTAGTTGTGGTAGAAACATACTGCTTCTGAAGGGGAGTTGACAGGACTGTGACCGGTGATCAAGAGGTACTCGCTGAAGTACTGAGACACAGAAAGACCCATGTAGAGAGAAAATCCTAGAATGAACTTTGTTCTGAAACTGTTAAGATTGCAGAATTACATATCATATCATACAACAGTGGTCATATCATACATAAGATTTAGGAATATTTGTTAGAGTGCATCTGCAATAAAAGCAAAATATAGGATGCTCTATAGAGTTAAGCATAATATAATGCAAGATCAGTAATAAAGGAGAGACAATATTTAGCGCGGAAATCCCAAGAATGCAGACTAAATTTGCAACACACATGTTTATGGTACTAACGTTCAGGAGACCATGCACATCAGCCATTTCGCCAACAATTCAACACACAAGTTAAATTTGCAAAGAATGATCTCATCAGGCAAGAAACAGAAATGGCAACATAACGAGACCCTGAATTAGTGCCTCCACAGCATCTAGATCCTGTCATTCAATTGCAGTGTCGTGAGTACTTGCAAAAACTGGTGTCTAGAACAAAATAGGCTTACAACGTCCAATATCCCGTAAATCATGCAATTCGTGAGGTATTTTACTAGATTATGGGTGTGTCTACTGACCAACTTCCAACATAGATTAAGAATTAGGTAAAAGCGACATTCAACCCCCTTCACTCGTCTTTTACAGAGTCAATCAATCTCAAGCCTGATTTATACTTTTACAGTGTTGAATTAGTGAATGTGGAATGAACACTTATTTCAAAGTTTGTAAGGGTTGTCTACCATACTACAAGAAATAGAAGACATTTTCTTTCAGTCCAGTATAAGTATAATCCAGTGCGGAAAAACCTCATGCAACTAAACTGCCAGTATCTTTTAGAACAAGACAATTTTAGCATATAGCAAATGCATTTGACATAGAAGTAATTGGACTAACAACCTATAATGAAGTACCAACTACAAGTCAGCAGAGAAATCAAGGACAGAGCATGTTTAATCAACTAATTAAATAAGACATGAATCAAATTGTCCTACAGGGATTATAGACAAACCTGAACAAGACTCCTGTGGTGACAATCTTTAGATTGCCCATGATCTGATATGTAGATGTATCCACGTAGGTGAGGGTAGCAAACAGTCCTAAAATAATAATCTCGTAAATAAGTATTTTAATTAAAGGTGCCTTAATGTATAGAAAGAAACTACCATTCATATTATGATAATGAAATATTATTGGGATACATCTCATTTGATACAATCTATTATTCACTTATTTCTCAGGTATAATGAGATCCTCTGTCTTTATTTGTAATGCCTTTATGCTGCTCTAAATCATAAATATTACTCAAAAGCAATGTTTATTTGTAATGCCTTTATGCTGCTCTAAATCATAAATATTACTCAAAAGCAATGGTATGATGCTCTTGGCTTAATGTTAGGCCAAATGAAAACAATTTACACAGCAAGACCCCAAATAAATTTCTAGTGAAGAGACCAGCAACAAGGTATGATCCCACTATACATTCAAAAGAACTTATTACAGCGGACATTGAGTCCAAGAATTTAAATCGTCGACACCCAAGAGTCCAACATACTTTGGTTCTTACATCCTAGATTAATAAACCACCAAGAGGCAGTCTTTCCTCGAAAAGTAACCAAAGACAGTTGATTATTCTATTTGAAATTTTCAATGACGTATAATTCAAGCTAAGGGTTATCAAGGACACCAAAGCTGCATTCTTCATGCAATAATTTCGATGGCAGCCCAAACAAAACAGCTATATCGACTATCAAACAAGCATATTAAGCAATCATGGTAAAACTTGTCTAGGAGGCTCTCTTTTAGAGAAATCACAGTTTATGACATTTTCATCAATCTAAATCCAATCATCTCAATCCTCATAGTGTCGCGGAAATTGAAATTAAGGACAGGCTAGAAAGATGATAATTGAAAGCTGGGATACATGAGTTGCTACACTAGTCATCTTTGCACTTGCATCCACTGCGATAACCCTTAAGGCTCCTGCCTGAGCTGCAAAGAAGCGAACAGAAATTGAAATTAAGGACAGGCTAGAAAGATTGTGCAAGAAAATACTACATAGAAAACATTGTACTAAGCAATAAGAACCCCAAGTTCAAAGATTCCACAGTATACCTTGGCCTACAAGCTACGACCTAGTTTTTCTATTCCCTAACTTCCTCTATAGTCAATGAGGAAGCGAATTTAAATGTTAAATTAGTTCAAAATCTAGTTGAAACACATCGAATTCTAGATACTTCTAGCTAAAATGAACGCAACGAGTTGAAAGCTGGTAATGACGGAAAAATCGAGACAGAGAACGTTAGTAGCTACCGAGAATGCAAACAACTCCGTCATTAAACATTCAATTACTTCAAAATCTAGATGAAACAAACCGAATTCCAAATAATTCAAACTGAATTCAACGCAACGAGTTGAAAACTTGCAACGACGGCAAAATCGAGAGATAGAGAAAGTAGTTACCGAGAATGCAAACAACGCCGGCACTGTGAAGCTGTGACGACCATGGAGAAGAAGAACGAACATCGACGGAGCGAACCTCGACGGCGCCACGGCGGAGGAGCTCCAGAGCACCATGGTTGGGTTCGATGAGAGAGAAACTTAGACCGGAGGCAGAGGGAAAGAGAGAGAGAGAATCGTACAGAATGAGAGAGATAGATTAGCTTTGGGCTTAGAGTATCTAACTTATTTGGGCCATCTCAACATGAATAAAAGTCGTTGGCATTTATGTACAAATGCTGTTGTAGGGTGTTTGTTAGTGGACTTTAGCAACATTTGTATATATGCCACTAAGCAAATGTTGTTAAAGGCCCGTTACGTTGTAGTGAATCTGCTCCTCAAAAATGACATTTCTGCTGTGAATTACTTTTCTTGTTTCTAGAGTAAGAAGCTTATATCCCTTCATCCCAAAGGTGTACCCTAACAAGGCACATTTTGTGGCTCTATCAAAAAATTTGTCTTTCTCACCTAGATTGACAGCATAACATTGACACCCAATGACTCTTAATTTATCTAAATTTGGTTTTTCTTTGTAGAGCATTTCATAAGGACTCTTCCATTCCAGATTTTTCATAGGAAATTTGTTGATGATAGAGGTTACTGCCAAAACACATTCTCCCCAAAAGGTCTTGGGAAACCCAGCTTGTAACCTAATAGCTCTAGCGGTATCAAGGAGGTGTCTATGTTTTCTTTCAACCACCCCATTCTGCTGAGGGGTCCTGACCATGGATCTTTGGTGTATTATTCCCTTTTCACCAAAGAGTAATGTACAAGCCTTTTGGACAAATTCCATCCCATTGTCTGTTCTAATTATTTTTACTTGCATATCGAATTGGTTATTCACCATATTCAAAAAATTTTCAACACAATGATATATTTGAGACTTGTCACGCAACAATTGAGTCCAGGTGCATCTAGTGTAATCATCGACTATAGTGAGAAAATACCTAGCACCATTTATATTTGGGACTCTATATGGCCCCCATAGGTCCATATGAATTAATAGGAAAGGAAGACAAGTCTTGATAGAACTTCTACTAAATGGCATTCTATGAGCTTTAGCAAATATGCAAATTTCACAGAGGAATTTATTATCAATATTACAATCAGCAATATGTTCTAATTTTGAATGAGAAGCGTGTCCTAATCTTGAATGTAAAATATGCAATGGAACTCCTTTGCTTTCAGCACTACAAATTTTATTGTTAGTGACTGATATATGCAATCTGTGAGCCTTCTCCCCACACTTGGATTGCAGTTTGTAAAGACCATGATTCTCGTGAGCAGTAGCAATGGTTTGTTACTTAAAAGGTCCTGAAATTGACACTTGTCAGCAAAAGAAATCATATAGAGAGATTGTTCAGATAAAAGTTTGCTAACAGACAATAAATTGAAAGTGAAATCAGGGACATACAACACCTTATGCAATTTTAATCCACCATCAAAGATTATATCCCCAGTTAGTTTTACTGTTTTAATATTGCCATCGGGCATAGTTACAGATATGGGTTTATTTAGTTTGTTGAAGGAAGTAAATAGAGATATGTCAGGAGTCATGTGGTCACTTGCTCCGGTATCAATGATCCAAGAAGTCATATTAGAATCCTTGAATCTTTGAATAGCACAACAAGAATTACTAATAGCATTTTTGAAGATATTACCTGAGAAATGTGCAAAGGTGTTTTCTGGAGTCTTTGTCAATTGAGCCTTGGCAAAATGAGAGGCAGCCTGAGTTTCTTGATCCTTTTGCCTGTCTTGATTCAACTTAAAGACTTCATGAGCAAGTTGTTGCAAGAATTTGGTATTTAGTTGAGGCACGTTTTCTTCCAGGGGGCTGTCTACTTCATCATCAAGAAAAACGTTTGCTGCTGTCTTCTTGCCTTTGTACCAGTCCGGATAACCAACCAGTTTCAAACAGCTTTCCCTGTCATGGCCAGCTTTTTGATAGTATGTACAGAACTTATATGCTTTCTCCTTTTTGAGATCTCTCCTGGGACCTTTAGAGAAGTTTTTTGCATTCAGGACATTGACTTCATTATCATTGTCATTGTTTTGCCTATGAGCATTTGCTGCTATTTTGGATGAAAACTGCAACCCTCCAGAGACTATTTTCTAGCATTCGGCTCTTTGAACCAATGAATATGCCTTGTTAATTGTAGGTAAGGGATCCATCAGCAAGATTTGTGCCCTAACCGCATCAAATTCATCATTTAAATGCATTAAAAATTGAACAAGTGTTCTTCTCTGTCCGACAGCCATGGTAACTTTGATGTGAGGACATGTCTTAGGGCAATGACAAATTGGTATTTCTGACATTTCATTTAATTCATCCCATAGTTTCTTCATTTTAGTAAAGTAAACAGCCACAGATTGTTTAGCTTGGTGTAAATCAGAGATTTCTTTTTCTAGTTGAAACAACAGGGGCCCATTGCTCTGCCCCAAATCTCTCACTCAATTCTCCCCATAATTCTTGTGCAGTGTTGACATATAGGAATGATTCGGCCAACTCAGGAATCATCAAATTCAGTAACCAGCTAATGACCATATTATCGCATTTGGTCCACTGGTTAAGAAAAGTTACCTGAGTAGGGTGAGAGCATTCTCCAGTGATCAATCCATCTTTCACCTTGGTATTTAAGGCTATCTTGATGGCCCTCCCCCATTTTTGAAAGTTGGTTCCATTGAATTTGATGTTTACTATCTGCAATCCCGGGTGATCCAAACTTTGGAGATGTAGCAGATCATTATTGTACAAATCTTCCTCATATCTTGATCGAATTTGATCAAGATTAATTCCCGTTCCAGTCCCCTAATTTGGAGTAGCTCCTGATGATTCCTCAACTTCAGACATTTGGAAAGAAGGAGATTAATTTGCCTGAGGAAAATTGAGACAATATCCAACACCTCTCTAACAATATGTCAGAGGCAACAGGTCAATTTCTAGGAAGAACGGTAGAAGAGCTAGAAGGCTCTGATACCATGAGAAAAAAGAACGGAGAAGAAGAAATTTTATTAATTGATGAATGTGAGAAACAAACGGGAACCTAGCACTATGCATACATGTATTCTGATGAAACAAGATCAAGTAGAAGCTACTTGATCTTTAACAAACAGAAAAATAACTAAAACACCTTGATATTTCCATAGATTATCACCGAAAGAAATTGAAAACCTTAAACTTATAGACAACAACGACTAAAAATGACCAAATGTGAACGAACATGCCTGACACAAACTACGTTAGATAAAACACGACGACCTATTGACTGCGTTCTTGAGTGGTTGGAAAGCTCTAAGAGTCTACTTTGCATTTGTCCAACAGGAAAAGTAATAACATATGTGTTGAAAAATGGTGAGCGAAAAGAGGAGACATGTATAATTTTTCGCACACATTTTACTAACCCATGGTTCATTCATATCATCTCATAATTAAGCTTATAAGATATCGTTATAAAGCTCCTTCAATGATGACTCATAACACGTAAGTGATTTTTGGAGCATAACTCATTTATACGTACAAATTGAACAAAACACCCAAAATTCAAGTAAGATAGTACAAGAACATAAAAGATCAAGTAAGCACATTTATTCCAAATTCCATTATCAAAATGGTTAAAAAATTAAGTTAATAACCAACTTAATCACTCCTTGAAAAAGGCTAATAGCTAGAACCTATTAGGTCAAATCGCCAAAAAGAATTTGCAAGTTTTACTACAAATATAGGAGGATTGTCAACCACCCACTAGACAAATGCAAAGCATTCAAAGAACAAGTCATGGAACTAGCAGAGAAAGGAAAATCACAATAGATGAACAATACAGTGACAAGTCTTACTAAATATGACACGCGTAAGGAGAGATAATACTATGGTGGACAGAGTACATTTATCACACAAGTCACAAAAAAGGGAAAATAAAAGTAATTGTTAAAAAAAAAAACAAGTGCCTAATAGTAAAATAATTTACTTATTTAATCAAGCATTCTTTTTCCTCGTCCAAAAAGGTAGAGGTCACATTAGCGGTTAAATTAGAGGAATATTTATTTGTTCATTACTTATTTGTTCATCTTCTAACAAGTTTATAAAGATTGTGGTAAAATTCTTTTAAATTAGTACAAGTAATTTTTCCTATTTCCTATATTATTTATTTAGATGCGAAGTTTGTGGTTATAGGGTTGATCAGTTCAATTTGATAATATTGATGTTTATTGTTTATCAATATGGAGAATTTACTTTAAGTAGTTGTCTTATTGTATTTTGTAAGAAATCAATAAATTTTCTCAAAAATAGAAGTTTAAGAGATTTTAAAATCAATGGCACAAAGACTTGGTCTTTCCGCCTCCAATAGTAATGGAAGACACCACATGTTATAATTAGTTGAGGTAATACGTTATCATCTTTTTAGTGTCATATTCGCCGTGTTAAATTGTTTTTCGCACTTTGTGATTGTGAAATAAATATCTTATTTTCCTTCACTGAGAAAAGTTTTATTTGTTCAAACTATCTATTGTTGGTTTTTGAGAGAGAAAAGAAAGTGAAAATGGCGAAAAAGGAAATTATTAAGTTGGAGAAAGAGACTACCATTAAAGTAATGAAGGCTAAGTTGATTATGACTTTAGCCAATCTCATTGGTAACTCTTTAATGTTTAAACTATTTTATTTTCTATTTTAGTAAAATTAAGGACCTTGCCTACAAAAGTGTGATCTTAAGATTGCTTTAAGATGAATTATATCATAAGTATTCGATTATTTACTAGTACCAATACACTTGTTTATCTTTCCTTTATTATTATTGTTATTAATAAATTGTTCATGTAAAATTCAACATTCTACATATTAGTCGTATATGATATAGTGTGAACAGGAATAACCAATAGATGTACAACCAAATTCATCATTTACAGCTTAACATGGCTTCTTCAAATTAATCACACGAACATCCCAATAAATATGCACATCTACCTTAGTAGCGTTGTAATTAAATAACCAAATTACTTTGAAAATAAATATAACTTGGTTTTCTTCAAAAGGTATACGTAAACTAGATTTTTTTTAAACTTTGTTGAAACTTATTAAAATTAAGATATCTTTATGTAGAGGACAATACTGATCGAACACTATTTTTAAAGTTATGCAAGAGAGTTGAATACACTATTCGTGCTTGGTATCTCTTGCAATTTGAAGACTTAATGGTACAATAGTATTTAATTTATTACATATTTTTTTAATGATAGAATAATGATTTTGAAAAATTAATTTACGTATGTTTGTTCAATTCATCAATAAAGTAATTTAATTGTTTATTTCAGCAATTGTATTCCATTTTTGACCCTGTATATGGAGCACAAAAGTTAGAGCAGCAAAATTTATCTCCAGAGGAAATTGATCTTCAAGAACAAAACTTTTTGTGCTATTTATTTCAGGTATTTATATTTGTTTATCTCCAATATGTAGTTTATTGGATAATATTGTCTCAAAGAATTATGAGATTTGTATCCACTATTTCAATAACGTTATTGTACGTACTGGAACATGTAGGTAATGGAAAAGAGCAATTTTAGGATTGTTACGGATGAGGAGTTCGAAATTGTCCTTTCTGGTCAATACTTGTTAAATCTACCTATTGCGGTCGATGAATCAAAGGTTTCTTTTAGTTTCCAAACTTTCTTCAAAATTGACTATTGATTTTTCCCCTAGTTTTTAAGTGGCTTCCTTATTTTACCATATTTTATTTATTTCATTTTTCTACATTGGTGACATCAATTTTTTTTTCCGGTGAGCATAGCTGGACACAAAGCTTCTGAAAAAGTACTTTAATGACCATCCTTATGACCATCTTCCAGAGTTTGCTGACAAGGTAATTTTAAAGTATTTTGTTGATTTTCAGTACTGACTCGTTATTTATTGCCATTGATATCGTTAGTCAACTTTTATAAATTTTGTATAGAATTTGTTCATTGTATACAATGATCTAAATATATAATTAATATCATTAGATTTTTTTATGAAAAATGCTTTTAGATGAATATAGTGTTGAGATTAATGAAACAATATAAGAGGATTGTAAGCATATTGGAATCATGTAAGAAAGGTTCATGACCAAATTGAGTATTAATGCAAGTATTATGGATAACATGGATAGAACTTCAACCAACCTAAGTTATGTTGGTTTCCAAAATACAAGAAAACAGGGAACAAGTACACCATAAATTGTGTGATGGCTAACACAGGACATATTAGGTGTGACACAGTCCATGTCACACTTTTGTTCCTCATTAATGGTCTAACGACTATATAATTCAATTGTTGATCACTTAATCTCTAATTACCATGTGACACTTAACCCCTAACAACTATATTTCTAATATAACTTGTGGTCAACTGACTTGTCATGGTCTTGATCCTTATTAATAACCCTTTTAATATGAGTTGACCAACCCAGAAGTGGGTGTTAAATGTCCTCTATAAATAGATGTCATTTGCAAGACATTTCAGAACCATATCATCTAGTCACTCTATTGTCTAAATTGTAGCTATAGTTGAGTGAACCAAGTAAAAAACAAGTCCCTTCTTAGTGTTTAAGCAAAAGTTATGTTTGTTCCTTTGAACAACGTTATAGTAAATAGTTGCTAAAGAAAGCGTGTTTGTCCACGATCTTAGTTTTGTCGAAGAGAGAATTCTATTGTTTCTATATAGTTTTTATACACCTTCATCCAACAATCTTAAGATTATTTAGAATGGGATTTTTCGTGACATGACAAGCACTTTAAAATGGTCGATCAGTTTGAAATGTGCCCTTTAGGCATTTGTAAAGCAAGGTGCATTTCTTTCTCGACATTCTTAATGTTGTCTACATCCTTAAAGTTGGTATGCCGCCAAGACTGATTCTAGTTCAAGTGACATCATCAATTAGAAGCTTCCAAACATGGTGACAAAAGAATGTATAGGAGTGTAGTGAAGCTAACGGAATATGCAGATGCAATATGTGAACAACTTAAAATGGACAACGACAACTAAATTTTTATAGGGTGCATGTTCAACTGGATGAAAAAACTCATATTTTTATAATTATCAACATATGGAGACAACCAAGAAGCTCTGGATAACAGTAGGAAACTTGTAGATCAATTTTATAAACTTCAACATAACTTTAAGCAATGTACCTTAAACATGAATGATGCCATAGTAGTATATTTTATTATTTATAAGCTTTTCATCTTATGGAGTAAAACCAAGAGAAATTTAATTTATAGGAAAGAGCCTATGTCTCTTGAAAGCTTAGTTAATCATCTTCGAATTGAAGAGGAAAATATTCTAAAGAGGAAGTCTATAAGGACCATTTGGTGCAAGACACCAAGAGCAATAAGAAAAGGAAAAAGGGAAAGTCGACAAAAGTAGCGAAGGGGTTCAAAATCGAGTAAGTTTGTTGGGAATGTGGCAAACTAGGTCGTACTAAGAGAGATTACTATCAGTGGAACAAGAAGCATCATCTTTCGAACAATGTCACATCCAAGGGAAAGAAAAATGAACATAATTCTTTGTTGCAATTATGAAGGAGCAAATTAACATGACTGTCATTGGTAGTGATCATTGGTTCACATAGTCGAATTCGTCAAGACATGTTTGCATTGAATTTATTAAAGTCTCTCAAACTGGCGAATAAAGGAGTAAAGTAGTACATGGGAAACAACTCTTCTATTCAAGTTGAACACATTAGACAATTGGAATTTGTTTTCACTTTAAGAAATACATTGCTTTTAAATGATGTTTGTTGTTGCAAAAAACAATAAGATGAATAAACACAGTCACATTGAAGATGGGGGATCACTTCGGTGGCTAGGAGTCGACGGTTACATCGGCTCCCCTTAAGACTTATTCACTAGACCGTGAATAGACTCAAGGGTAAAACCTAATTTCTTGTAAGCAAAGTTCAAGATTTCTCACAAACTCTCAAGAATGTTGCTGCAGTTCAACCGCTTAGGAGTGTGTTGAAACTCTCTAGAAAGGAAGAAGAAGATGATTGAGGGTGTGGATGAATGTGGAATTCATCCACCTTATATAGATATCCTTTGGAGTCATAAGGAGGTCAAACTTTCCAAATGCAATGGGCACAATCCAAGGGATTTGAGTTGAAAGATATTGATGAGAAATCATGACTGGTTTCTCAGTCAATATCATCCAAAAAATGACCAAATACATTTCAACACGAGGCATAAATCAAGGGATTTCAAAATCAATTCCGACTGTGGTCAACACGGATCGTGTTAGATCAACACGGTCCGTGTTGTAGCCAACACGACCCGTGTTCGATCAACACGGTCCGTGTTGATCCTGTGCACGTTTTTTGTGCTCTCTGAACGTCAACACGGGTCATGTCATACTGAACACGATCCATGTTGAGTCCCTTTTCTTAGTTAAGCTCATATTCGACCTTTCCCATCGATCCCATGCTTATAACTTATACTTTATGCCTCTTAACTCTTGAATTACTCCAACAATCCCCCGCCATTTCAAGAGTACCACTTGAAATAGCCTGGGATCCCTCACTTGGGTAAAAATTACCCCCGCCATACATGGCGACTTCTAGAAAGAATCAACACCTGAGAAATCAAGGAGTTGTTATGCGTCATGAAAGTGTCTCACGACTTGAACTTTCACTTAGTGTATATAAATTCAATTAGTCTGAATGATAAAGTAGAAAAGTCTTTGAACTTTACATCCTTATTTAACTAATTGGATACATATCACACACACAACCCAAAACCTTGCTTAAGATAAAGACACTATTTCAAACCGGCCATGTGTCCCACACCCTCCGCGAGACCATCAAGCCCAGCCCTAGGCTATCCGAAGCGGCCCACTTCACATTCTCGCATAGGCAGACTTTTACACCCCGTAATAGAGCTCCCCATCTCATCGATTCAAAGTCTGTTAATGAGTCATAGACTCAAACCTCTTGAACATTACGGTTCTTGAGTATCACTTAACCTTGGGATGAATTATAGAATTGATGCTCCAATTGTTCTACAACGTCGTCGACCATTGAACTCAAGACTTGCCACATATGTCAAGTGTGAGTTGGAGCTCCGTTGTTTACAATTTATAAGTGGGCTTTACTCTCATCCCTTTATCAAGGATCACTAGACACTCTTGTGACCTCGCAAGAATTTGATCATGATACTTTTGAGTGTCCTCTTTAACTAAGATCACTAGATAAATACATATCTTTCCATAACCTTACTTATCATGATCATATCTTAAACTTAACATTTCTTTCCTTCATCATAGTTGTAATTACACCATCACAATATAAAATCTTAATCTTGAAATTTCATCCCTCAAACTCAATCATTCATGGTGACCGTAAGTCTTAAGATTGTTGGAAAAAACAATGAGATGGATAAACACGGTCACATGGAAGATGGGGGATCACTTGGGTGGCTAAGTGTCGACGGTTACACCGGCTCCCCTTAAGACTTATTCACTAGACCGTGAAAAGACTCAAGGGTAAAACCTAACTTCTTGTAAGCAAAGTTCAAGATTAATCATAAACTCTCAAGAATGTTGCTCCAGTTCAACACCTTAAGAGTGTGTTGAAACTCTCTAGAAAGGAAGAAGAAGATGATTGAGGGTGTGGATGAATGTGGAATTCATCCACCTTATATAGAGATCCTTTGGAATATTCATAAGGAGGTCAAACTTTCCAAATGCAATGGGCACAATCCAAGGGATTTGAGTTGAATGATATTGATGTGAAATCATGACTGATTTCTCAGTCAATACCATCCAAAAACATGACCAAATACATTTCAACACGAGGCATAAATCAAGGGATTTCAAAATCAATCCCGACTGTGATCAACACGGATCGTGTAAGATAAACACGGTCCTGTTGTAGCCAACACGACCTGTGTTGGATCAACACGGTCCGTGTTGATCCTGTGCACGTTTTTTGTGCTCTCTGGACGTCAACACGGGTCGTGTCATACTGAACACGATCCATGTTGAGTCCCTTTTCTTAGTTAAGCTCATATTCGACCTTTCCGGTCGATCCCATGCTTATAACTTATACTTTATGCCTCTTAACTCTTGAAGTTCACCAACATTTGTAGCCTTAGAAGTTTGTATGAATATTGTTTCCTAATTTCTTTTTAGCAAGTTTGGTTTTGTGCGAGTAAATACATGGGATAATTACGTACTTCTAAGGGTGACGCATTTGTGGGGAGGGATATGCTTTTGGCAAAATTATTGAGTTGAATGCAAAAAAGTAATATGAATGACACCATTTCTGCTTATATGGATGTGTCAAGTTTAATTATTTTATACATAGCTTACTAGATTAGGGCACATGGACTTTTAGAGGTTATAGAAATGTCTAATATTTTTTTATTCCTTAGTTTAATGAACGTATAGAGAAGTGAAAGGTATTCCTATTAAACAAGTTCATTAGAGGTTCATTCTCAAGTGTTCAAAGAACTTCGAAATTACTTGATTTAATCGTAGTGATTTAGGACATATTAATAGTTCACCTTCTAAGGGTTAGGGGGCAAGAATGATTATGACATTTTCATCGATCATTATTCTTTTCTAGGTTTAAACTTTCTGTTGTAAAGATGAGGCACCAAATACTTTTAATGTCTCCAAGCAAGAAGCAAATTGCAACTTCATGAAGACCTTAAAATCCGATAGAGGCGGGGAATATTACGACCCAAAATTTTTTCAAGAAAATGGGATTTTGGGAGGAAATGGTTGATTTTATATTGTAGCTTCATATTAAGTAAACGGTTTTGGGATGAAGCTATTTTAATCCCTCGTTACATTCTCTATAGATTTCCATTTAAAAGGAGCTTTTGTACCCCATATAAGTTATGGAACAACAATAATCGAACCCAAAGTAATTTAGAGTCTGGGATTGTGGTTAGGGACATTGTAATCATCCTACAATATAAGAAGAGAAGCTTAGGTTAAATAGGAATTTAGTGAATCTTTATGAGTTATGCTCAAGATAATAAAGCCCATAAGTTCTATTGTGATTGAACCAAATGAGTACATAATGATGAATATTGTTATGGACTATAGATGAAATATTTGATAAGACAAGGTGCTCTTAGATTCCAACACCAAAACGTATAAATCAAGAAGTTCTTTCACAAAGTAATCCTTGTGATTTGATTGCGAGGAAGTAGCCATGTAAGAGTATCTTCCAAGCTAGTCATAATGAGAGAGTTCGTGAGGTAGATTAAAATATTGAATATAGGAGTAAAAGATCAAGGAAACCAACGGATTTTTGTTAGGACATCTATGTATACATAATAGACGGTGTAAGGGACTTGGTCGAAAAAATGTCTTATGTGTTCACAACATACATAAATTTCATAAAAAATTTAAAGAAGTTATGTAATCTCTCGATGCTCCTTTATGGAGGAAGCATAACAAGATGAGACAACAAACAAGAAACTTGGTAATTCATAAACACATTCTCATTTTTATCCCCGTTATGAATTCCTATTCCCATTCCCAATACATAGCAAATGAGTCATAAAAGAAAACAATGTTTTGATGTTGGTTAATCTTCCTTTGAGTTGTCATCCAATTACTTCTAAGTGGATCTTTTAGAGAAAAAAAATAGTAGATGGTTTTGTCGAAGTTATAAAGGTCGGTTGGTTGTAAGGGGGATTCCTCAAAGGTACATGATAATTTCAATATGCATATTGTTAGCCTTAGCCACTATCCATGAGTTAGTCATGTAACAAATGGATGTTAAGATGACATTCTTGAACGAAGAACTAGAAGACGAGGTGTATATACAACAACATGAAGGAATTGTTGTTGAAGAACAATAAATGTAAGTTAGAAACTTATATGATCCTTGTATGCTCTAAAGCAAGCAGATAAGTAATAGTTAGTTAGATAAGCTAGAGCTTTCAAGTGGCTAGAAGATCAATGAATCAAATAATTCCATATACTATAAGTTCAAGAAAGGGGTGATCATATGCCTTTATGTTATGAAATGTTGATCTTTAAGACTCACATGGAAAAAGATAACCAAACCAAGGACATTATAACTGTTAAGTTCTCTATGAAGGATATGGGTGAACCAAATAGCTCTTGGTGTTAAGACCAACATAAATAATGATTGTATAACGTTGTCTCAAGAGCATTGTATTGAGAGAATTTTATATAAGTTTAGAGGTAAGAACATTGCTCCAATGAGTACACCTTTTTATCCATGTATGAAATTGGAAAAGAATGTAAGATTTCTAGTTGAGCAACTTTAGTATAAGAAGGTGATTGGTAGTTGCATTTATGTTATGATAAGCATTAGGTTGGATGTTGCTTATGAGGTTGGCAAGTTGAGTAGATACACAAGTAACCCAAGCAAATTAAATTGGTTTACTATTAGAAGGATGTTAATATATTTACCTATCAAGTTATCAAAAACACTATGAGGCAGGACCTACAATTTTTGAAGGTTATATGGATGCAAGTTGGATAAGTAAGAAAAACAACTATTCTTCTACCTTGGTTCGGGTGTTCCTTCTAGGTAGTGGACAAGTTTGATAGGGCTCTAGAAAGAGGCATGTATAGTAGATTCCACCATGTATATGGAACTTCTTGCATTATTTGCTACTTGCAAGGAAGCAGAATGGCTTAGAAACTTGTTATTATAAATACCAATTTCAATTTCAATTTGTATCTGTCAACGTCATCTATCACAATTTATTGTGATTGTAACACTACTCAAGCAATTTTACATAGTCATATATACAATGGCAAGTCAAAATACATCGGGTTTAGACATGCCTATGCTCATTAGTTGACTAAGGATGGAATACTGACTTTGAGCTTTATCAAGTCAAAGGAAAATTTAGTCAGTAAATTAACTAAACGGCTAGCTAATGATTTGACAGCAAGGACTTTAAAGGGGATGGGGTTGAATCAAGTTGAAACATCTACTACTCATAACAAAGACTTAACTTTGCACTTGGTAGAAGTCCAATCCTATACTTCGAATGAGTTTGAAATTGTATACAGTTGTTAAAATCATCAATATAAATCATCCCCTAGTAATAGATGCTTGGATATCATTTCGAGATGTTGAGTGGTTGAGCTCTTAATCGACGACTATATGAGCGCTTAGTTACTGTGGTGATAATTTCAAAGTCTGCCTATGGAAGTTTGAGGTGCAGTCACTGAAAGAAATTTAGAGCTTAAAGTTTCAAACTATTACTAAGGATTAGGATACAAAGTCGAATAATAGAGTAGGTGTTAACACTAATAATAAAAGTTTTATGTGTGTTGAGGACATGGTTCACCAGTATGGACATAAAGTTTAAACAATTGTCTACTTTATACTTCGAGTTAGTTATAATATAAAAAGGGTTTTTGGCCACAAATAATACGTACTGAGAGGCTTGTGACTGGGAATAATCCAAAGTGACTTTTCGGCCACTGGCAGTCTGTACTTTTTCACTATTTTCTCATAGCAGTCCAAAATTAATTTCCGACACCGGAAAGCTGACGTGGCGACCGGAAATCTCCTTTTTGGAATGTGAAAAAACATACTTTCCGGTCGCCACGTCAGCTTTTCGGTGCCAGAAATTGCTTCTGGACTGCTATGAGAAAATAGTGAAAAAGTACAGACTGCCAGTGGCCGAAAAGTCACTTTGGATTATTCCCAGTCACAAGCTTCTCAGTACGTATTATTTGTGGCCAAAAACCCATATAAAAATGCTAACTGAATGGTCAAAGAGAAATATGCTTTCATCATTTATTTGTTTTCTATGCTTCTAAGCTAATTACAAGTTGTGGTTATTTCAATTGGTGAGGATGTTAATTACAAGTATGTTTCAAGGTTATTTAAAGGGAGTTCTTACATACTCTCAAAAAGACGAGGGATTGTTTAGATTATATCAAGAGCATAAGTGGATTATAAGTATGTTGGAACCATGTAAGACAAGTTTAAGGACCAAATTAATTATTAATGCAAGTGTTTTGGGCAAAACGAACAAAATGGGAATCAACGCGTGTTATGTTAGTGTCCAGAATATATGAAATGAGGGGAAAAGGTTAACCATAGGCTGATTTGGCTAGGATATGGGTCGTGTTAGGTGTGACATGGTCTATGGTAGACACTTGATCTTCATGAATGGGTGTTAAACACTTGATCCTCACGAATGGTCCAATGAATATATAATTCGAATCTTTGTTACTTAATCTCTTATTTCAATGTGATACTTAACCACAACAATTTTGGTTCAAATATTACCCCTTCATCCAATTACATCTCTTTCTCTTGTTTAAACTCCAACTATGCATGAGTGTGAAACAAATCCCTTCTTAGTGTTCAAGCAACAACTATGTTTATACCATTGATCATTTACAGGATATTAAAAAGTTAATAGAAAAAGTGTGTTTGTCCTCGACCTTAGTCCTATCAAAGTGAGAATTTTATTGTTTCTATTCCGTTTTTACACCATTTCCTCTAACATAAAGCCATGGAAATTAGGCTTTTGGCTTTAATAGCTAAGTCCCTTAAATTTTAGGCTTGATAATAACTTTTATACTCTAATAATATTGTTATAATTTTATTAATATATTACATTTGAGTAAGACCTTTAAATTTGAGGGGCTAAAATAAGAGTTTTTATCCTTTGGCCAATAATATAACCCGAAATCAAGTTAACTTTCTCATTGAATGGGATACCTTCACTCCCCTTGGAAAAAAGTTTATTTAGCATGAGGGTATAATAATAAAACCATTTCAAAATTTTCCTATCCTCTAAGCACAACCTAGCTTGGAAAAATTTATCAATTTGAATTTTTTTCTTAACTTTTTCATAAACATTTTTAACCAAATGAACCATATAAGAAATTCTTATTAGAGTCAGAGTAAGATCATACTCATGGAAAATGTATTGATTTGTATAGATACTTTTGCTCATTTGTACACACTTTGTGACATATGTTTTTTCTACGTGTAAGCCTGTTGTTGACAAATTTGAGTAAAAATGAGATCTTCTCCAAAGTTTGACCAACATTGTATTAGTAGTTAATGTCTTGATTTGCACCACCTATTTTTTCTATTTGTGCTCATATTTGCGCACACAAATGATTCCTTCAATTAGAGCTTATTATTGTTGATGAAATTTTGGGAAAAAAAATCAAATGACAATTAAAGTTAAATTGATATAATATTACTAGAGCTTGTTTGTTGATTTATAATAGTTTTTTTTGAGTTTTTGTTGATATTTAAGGAACTTCATTTGATGTTTTTGTAACAATAAAAAATTATTTTCAAATATAAATTCGTTTTGAAAAGCACAAAATTCAAAACAAAGAAATTTATAAGAAAACATCAATCGATATTTTTTCAACCTCCAACTATCCCGGGGAAATATTAAAACAAAGAAAAAGAAAAAGAAAAACACCTACCTCATTTTGGATATAACAATTAGGCATAACCAACATAACCTTCTTTCTTTTTGGATAATTTTCAGGCGATGACCCATTTATTAACTCCAACAGTTTGAAGTGTCTTTCATCAGTGCACTATGTTGTATCCTTATCTAACAAGCAAAAGACAAATTTCTATGGACACACATCTTGTCCATCGAACAAAGATAGAGTAATAAGATACATTGTTTCATACACCTACCATTGCTTTTCCAGCCTACTCACTGATTGTCCCCCCCCCCCCCCCCGATCTCCATACCCATTGTTCTATCACTTTTGTATCTTTTTCCAACATGCTACATTATAAAATTGTGGGCGTGGACTCAAAGATTATAGCTAGTAGTTCTAGAGGGTGTAGGGTTACTATGCCACCTGAGTCCCATAAGACTGTCCTCTATTTGATTGTCTTTATAAGTTTACCTAAATATTTTGTGCCCCTTCAAATAATATCTTGTTTCTATAAAGCCATAAGAACGATGATGTTGCAAAGAAAGATAAGCCCCTAATCCTTGTTGTCACCTTATTACTAAAGTGTACGTTAATCCCGTCTTCCACTAATGCAATCCACATCATCATTTCCACCTTGTAGGTGCTATGTTTTTCAACATACGTCCAACTATGGAATCAAAGTGTACAACAATGAGTGCTAGCTACTCGACTTTCTTTACTAAATCCCTAACTGTGAAAACGCCTTGTTCCCAATTTATTTCATGATTATCAATGGATGTTGGACATGGTCATTTAGCTCCGTTAGTTGATCCCATGAACATCGTCTCTCCTCTACTAAGTTTGGTGCATAAAAGAGGTAGGTTGCACATGTAGCACAATCCAGTATCATCTCTTCTTTTATGCAAATTTACCTTTGAACCCTTAAAGCCACTTTCACAAATGAATTCTTCCCTTTCCCACATTAGAATTAAACCAACACATATACCATCCGCCGATACATCCATGAACTCAACTTCATATGTCCCCCAACAATTCTTAGTTGCATGATGGCCAAAGAATGTTGCTTTGTTTCCACCACTCCAAGGATGCTTATAGGCTCTTTGAAGACGATATTTTAGCATGCCTTTTCTTGTCACTTGATCCAAATCCACTGACATTCCAGCAAATTAATCTCATGATTTTATTGTTTTTTTGCCAAACTATTGTCTTTTCCCCTTTGACCTCCTCTCCTTTTTATCACCCTTTTTGAGCTTTCTCCTGTAACATTTACTAGCGTCCACATGGTTATTAGTGACTGCCATGTCATAGTCATTTCCAATGGTGACTGCTTTGTTTGTAATTTTCCTCCTGATGACCCTTAATCTCTTACGGGACATTCCTTGACATTCTTTTCGTGTAGTATCTCTTCGCATCTCACCCATTTGTATTTCCAAATTGTCATCAACCAGCACTTGTATTTCTACTAAGCCCGAAGCATCAATTGAGTTGCCCTCATAATTGGCATTTGCATTACCGTCGATTCACATCTCCTCGGCTCTCACCCATTTGTATTTCTAAGCTTTCATCACTTTGTAACCATATTTCTACCAAATCTGAAGCTTCACCTGGGCTACACTCATAATTGGTGTTTGTATTTGCCATTTCATCCCCATACTCCACATTCTCCTCATAGAAACTTGCAGCATCATCAATGCATAGCACTAATGCAAATTTTTTTCCTAGGTTGGCCTCCCAGCCTATCAGCCATGTGTTCCACTAGGTCCATGCTCAAGCCCACTAGGGTAGCACCACTGCCTATGTCAATGTGTTTTGTTTGATCATGTGTTTCACCATGTGACAATTCATTTTTATCATCCCGCGACATCTCCTTTTGCTCCATCGGGGTTTCGGGAACTATGTTGACAACTCCTTCATCCCTTTCATTAGTGCATTGTGTATTAATCAAGGCCAAGTTTTGATTTTGACATATATATTAGTTATCAGTAACATTAGCCTCATCATTCTTTCCATGTGAACAACCACTTATATGAACATGTCTGATTTGAGTAGCTTTTGTATTTTGAATGAGCACCTTATACGCAAAGTCTTGGATAGACAAAGTGAGTTCATCTTGTATCTTGTGAAGAGCTTTCATTAAAATGACTACCTTCACCGAACCACTTTGACTATGATCCTTCGCATTTTTTCCTGCTTCCAATAGTTCACCCCATGGAAGGGCAAATTTCCTGAAGTTATCTTCCATCCACCTATGTTGTCAGATCCCCCTTAACACTGCCCATGCTTTCCTATTTTCGTACACTTCACATTTTGACCATCTCCTAACCTCCATGAAGTGTTGGAGTAAATCCTTATATGGTATTTGATTCATATCCTTCTTTGATGGTAGAGTAAGGATAGATTTTGTTCCTCCTAGTGTTGTAATCTTGACTTCAAGCCTTATCATGCTACCTATTATGGCTCCCATGTCTAGAAGATTGATGGGTATAGTGTTAATGTAAATTAAACTTCTCTCAAGCCATTCCATTGTTTCAGCGTTGTCATCCAACTTTAATGATTCCACTTTGCGCGCTTGTCTCCTCTAGTTGTGTCTTTGTACTTTGTTTTTCTTTCTACGCCTATACTTTGCTTGGATTCTTCCTCTTCTTCTCCTTACCCAAACTTATTTGATTCTCGTTTTTGTGTCTCTGTTATTCGTGCCCAATTGATAATTACTCTTACTCATCTAATCAACCTTTGGTGCACAAGTTTAATGGCCTTTCGAGCTTCCTCCTCTTTTGTAAATTTTAGAAGGCTAAATCTCTCATCCTTTCCCTTCTTGTTGGGGATATAAGTTTGCTTGATGGTCTTAGATTTACTAAAAACACATTTTCAATCCATACATGACAATGCTTTCTGACAAGCTTCTGATGTAGATTGATTTGTTTCAAATTGTTTATGTTGTGCCTTTGCCTATGTCCCTCTCTATCCAATATTTACTTCATAATTAAATCTGACACTTATATAACCAACATAACCTTCTTAGATTTTGAAGAAAAGTATATTTTCTTTCCGTGGACATAAATAATTGGCGGTAATTGTGAATAAGTGATGTGACTTCATTCGAAGAGTCCATGTTCAAACTATCAAAATCATTATTCGTCTTAATTTCTATATGGGTAAACGTACAAAGAAAAAAAACAGTAAGAATATGTTTAAAATTTATATCCCTAATCAACCTTTGGTGCAAAATTTTAATGGCCTTTCGAGCTTCCTCCTCTTTTGTAAATTTTACATAGATAAATCTCTCATCCTTTCCCGTCTTGTTGGGGATATAAGTTTGCTTGATGGTCTCGGATCAACTAAAAACACCTTTCAATTGTTAAATAGTTAGTAAAAGTTAGTGCTCCTAGCTTGTCCCACGTGGAGAGAATAAAAGTTAGTGCTCCTAGCTTGTCCCACGTGGAGAGAATAAAAGCTAGTGCTCCTAGCTTGTCCCACGTGGAGAGAATATAATATTCTCTATCTCTTTATATATTAAAGAGTCTCATGGGCTTATAAATATATAAGCCATGGTGTGGGCTCACATGTGCTTGCATTAAGATTCAATGCTTCGGCACACGCACACACGCGCGCGATGTGGGCTGTAGGGCACTAAAGGCGCTTTTGGTGCATATTAGACACACTTGGCACTTAGCACGTGAGTAGGGAGCAGAAGCATAAGCAAATTATTCAATAATCTGTTGCATTTTTTCATTATTTCTATCTTTTTAGCAGTTTGCGACAATTGGGAGGTCTGGATAAGATTCAACTCCATCATATCCAAACAGAAGAACAGGGGATTGATTATTATATAAGAATCGATCCAAGAAGCTTTGTTGTTTCTTGGAGAGACGATTTTGCATTAGACGCAAATCTTGTCTTAAAGATGGTGATTTCTTTCACGCCTCTAAGCTCTCATCAATCCCAAATATTTAATAATTATAAGACAAGATTCAGCAATGGCATATTCAAACACATTCAAAGTAATGAATCAAGATCTCGTAAGGTTGGACAAGTTCCATGGCACAAATTTCATGTGATGGAAGGACAAGATCATGTTCATGTTGACAGCATTACGGATTGCATATGTTCTGGATGTGAACTTAAAGGATATGCCGAATCCAATAGAAGAGGAATGGAAGAAAATGGATCCTACGGAGGTTGAAACACTGAAGGAAGCAAAGAAAAAACACGAGGAGGATGAATTACTGTGTAAAGGACATATCCTACAAACCCTCTCTAATCGTCTGTACGAGTTGTACGTATCTCTAAAGTCACCAAGACAGATATGGAAAGCCCTTGAAGAGAAATTCAACACAAAAAGACAAGGTACTGACAAATTTATTATGATGAAGTACTTTGATATTAAGATGTCAGATGATGGTCCCATTTGGACCAAGTGCATGAGTTATAGGTCCTTATCAATAGACTTCATGATTTTCAAGTCACAATTTCAAAGTCACTTCAAGTGGGTGAGATTATTATAAAATTGTCGCCCACTTGGAATGACTACAAGAAGAAACTTATGTACATGACAGAAGAACTCAATGTTGAGAAAATACTCAGGCATCTTAGGATTGAGGAGGAAAATCGTAAAAGAGATGTGTATTTAGCAAACAGTTCAAAGGTGAATGTCGTGACAGAAGAACAAGTCTAAGAAGAACAAGTCTCTTAAGGCAAAGAAGGACAAGTCCAATTTCGAAGGAAAGGGTACTAAGGGTACCAAGAAACAGAATAGCCATTATTACTATTGTAAGGGCAAGGGACATTGCATTAAGGATTGCAAGAAAATGAAGGTTGATCTTGCAACAAAGAATGGAGATTCTTCCAAAGCTAACATGGTAGAGGAGAACATGAAGGACTTGATTGCCATGGTTGCCAGCCTTAATCCAAATATGATTACTGAGGTAAAGATGGTTAACAAAGCCAAGCCCTCTGGTTGGTGGTATGACATAGGTGCCTCTATTCATGTTTCTTATGACAGGTCCCAATTTAAAACGTATGAAGTTGTGGCAGATCGTGAGGTCCTCATGGGGAACACCACTTCGGCCAAAGTCCTTGGACTAGGAACAGTAGAGTTGAACTTCACATCAGGGAGGAAACTCACGTTGGTGAATGTCTTTCATGTTCCAGACATGAGGAAGAATCTAGTTTCAGGCAATATTCTAAATAAGAAGGGATTTATAGTTGTAGTAGGTTCAAATCAGATTGTTATTTCTAAGAATATTGTGTTTGTTGGCAAATGTTATGATTGTGAAGGCATGTTTAAACTAAGTCCGAATGAAATAAATGAAGTACCTAGTGCTGGTTATCTTGTTGATTCCTATTTTGTTTGGCACGCTAGGTTAGGACATATAAATTTCAATTCGTTGAAGTTCATAATTAAGGATGGATATTTCTCTTGTCAATCAGATTCAAATGTTTCTATATGTGAAATCTGCATTCAGGCTAAATTCACTAAGAAACCTTTCCCTAAGGTTGAGAAAAATTCACGAGTTTTAGACTTAGTTCATTCTGACATATGTGAAATGAATGGAATGCCTACTAGGGGTGGTAAAAGATATGTTATCACATTCATTGATGATAGTTCAAGATATGCTTATGTATATTTATTGTGAACTAAGGATGAAACATTTGACATGTTCAAACGCTACAAGGTTGAAGTTGAGAATCAAAAGGAAAAGAGAATTAAAATTCTAAGGAGTGATATGGGAGGGGGGAATTTCCCAACTAGATTTGATGAATTCTGTGAGAACCATGGCATTATCCATCAAAAAAACAACCCCTAAAACACCTCAACAGAATGGCCTTGCTGAAAGGAAAAATCAGACTCTATGTAATATGGTTAATGCCATGTTATTAAATGTTGATTTGCAACGAGTTTATGGGGAGAAGCACTCTTAACTGTGTGCCATGTCCATAATCGAATTTCTTCTAAGAAAACGAAAGTATCACCATGCGAGGTGTGGAAAGGAAGAAAGCCTAACATTAAATACTTGAAAGTGTGGGGGTGTACTGCCTATTAGAGAGTCCCGGATCAAAAGAGGACTAAGTTAGGCCCATGGGCAATCAAGAGTATCTTTGTAGCTTATGCTGAAAATTCTAAAGCATACAGGCTGTTGGACTTACAATATAATGTGATTGTAGAGATAAGAGATGCAGAATTTGTTGAAGATACCTTTATGAAATCTAATGTATCTCAACCAACATCTACAATTAGGAACTCTCCTAATATAACATTAGGAAGCACTACATCTGGTTCGATTGACAAAAGTAATGAACTTAAGTCAGGAATAGAACCAAGAAGAAGACAAAGGGTAAGAAAAGCTAAAGATTTTGGACCGGATTTGTTGCCTGCATATATATTGCTTTTCTAGTAGAGGGTAGCAGGACATAAGCATTAGATCAAACACCCCATTGCACTAAATGATGATGACGACCCAAAAACATTTAGAGAGACTACGGCATCCAGAGATTCTATATTCTGGAAAGAGGCAGTAAATGATGAAATTGATTCAACATTGTCCAACAATACTTGGATTCTAGTGGACTTGCCTCTAGGTTCAAAAACAATAGGATATAAATGGGTATTTAGGAGGAAGTACAATATTGATAGTTCTTTACAAACCTTTAAGGCTACACTAGTAGCTAAAGGTTTTACTCAATAGGAAGGTATCGATTACTTTGATACCTATATGCTCTTGTGGCCAGAATTACATCCATTACAATTCTATTTGCATTGGCTTCAATATTTAAGCTACATGTGCACAAGATGGTTGTAAAAACAACCTTTCTAAATAGAGATTTATAAGTGGAGATTTATGTGGAACAACCTGAGGGTTTCATATTACCAAGAAATGAAAAGGAGTAAATTGGTTAAATTCTTATATGGATTGAAACAAGTGCCCAAACAGTGGCATGAAAAGTTTGATGTTGTGCTTCTTTCAAATGGTTTTCTCCATAATAACTCGGATAAATGTATTTATTTGAAGTTTACAGATTCTTATGGAGTTATTATATGTCTCTATGTTGATGACATGCTCATCTTTGGAACCAATTTACATGGAATAAATGAAACCAAGAAGTATCTCACTTCTCAATTTAAGATGAAGGATCTTAATGAAGTTGATACTATCTTAGGCATATAGGTTAAAAGGAACTATGAAGGCTGTCCCTTGAGTAAATCTCATTATATAGAGAAGTTGTTGACAACTTTCAAACACCTCAATATAAAGGATGCCAAAACTCCCTACGATCCAAGTGTTCACTAAGTAGAGAACAATGGAAGAGTTGTTGCACAGTTGGAGTATGCTAGTATTATAGGGGCTTTGATTTATGCAATGCACTGTACCAGACCAAACATTACATTTACTGTGTACAAATTTTCTAGGTATACAAGTAAACCTAGTACAAAACTGTAACGCCCCAAAATTTCAGATCTGAACTTAACGGTCGGAGTCAAACGTTGACTAACATTAACAGCGAAAGACTTTTTTTTCTTCTTCTTATTAACTTGGGCGCTACTGCCGTACCTCCGAAGAGATACAAGGCAAGAAAGGAAAACTAACAACTGACCATTAATTACTTCAATTTACAAACGGAGGAAACTCGAATTTTAGAGACAACACATACTAAACATTTGCCGACTTCAATTCCAAAACATGAACAAGGATTCTCAAAACATCTAACTTCAAGACTAACGTCCTCACTTCTATTACCCGTCCCCATCACATAACTGATCTTCACTTGAAAACAAAACATTTACAAACATGAGGGGGGAAAACCTCAATAATGTCTACCCCTAACAGTCAAAACATTTTACAATTCATTTCAACACATTTTAAGGGAAGGGGAAACAAGTCAATCATTTCAAAATATCTTTTACTCGTCAACCTTACCTGTTTCCATATTTTAAAGCGGGCGGGGCTTTCGTATTGCCCTCGGAGTCCAAAGACTCGCAAAACATGATTCGGAGTCCCAAGGACTCGCATAAACAACATCATTCGACTGATCAGCGCATAACTCGTTTCTTTTCTTTTCTTTCTTTTCTTTCTTTCGGAGTCCCACGGACTCGCATAAAAATTCATATTCGACTGATCAGCGCCTAACTCACATCCCCAATACCAGGCATCACTTGGTCTCTTGACAGTCTCCATCACAGGTAACCACCTGGTCTTGGGGAGTATTGCCCGAACCCGCATTATACTCTTAACCATTATTTAATCAGATTTATATCTCAGTTCATTCCAGTATCAACCAACAATTCCAAATCCAACATTTCCAAACCAAAATTCCAACCCAACACATTTTCAATACAAAAACCAAAGGACTGTCCATACTTTATGAATCAAGAACATAACCGTCTTAAACAAAATAGACAGTCAAGTTTCAGATAAAGTCCCCTTCGGGATGCAAGTTCCAAAATCAATATAGAAATCAATAAAACCAGTAAAAAGCATCCAAAGGGGATTAGGGCATAGACATTACCTGAACAGCTTCTCTTTATTGAAACACTTACACACGGGAGCTAACTATCACGTCGTCTCGCTCGGACCAAAAATTTCGAATATAAAACTCTAAAATTAAAACTCGACTTCTACGAAAGTTAGTTACGCACTAATCCTACCATACCCCAACCTTAGCCTTTTCTTATACGTTAATTAACCATGTATCGAGAGTAATTATTAAGAAAACATGAACATCACAACACACATTTTCTAAAGGTAAAATAATAAAATCGACATGACATATTTAAAACCATAACTCGATACTAATACTTTTAATAATACTATTAACGTAGGGTTTTTTTGAACAAAAAAAAATCATATTACCACATAACAACATAAAAACTTTATAAAACTTTAACACCAAAGTATATGAAACTTTTAATACTAATAATATGAAACTTTCAGGAAACTTTATAATAATCATAATAATACGAAACTTTATAATAATAATAATATGACTCTTTAAAATAATATGGAGACATAATATTATCATGGAAACTTAATAATATCTTAATAACTTAGTAATACTACGAAACTTAATAATATCACGAAACTTAATAATAGTTTAGGGAAAACTTAATAATAATAATCCGGAACATAATAAAATCACCAAACTTAATAATAACTTAATATGAAACTTATTAGTAGTGATAATATGAAAACTTAATAAAAACATGAAATATCAAAGACATATTCAACATACCAATCTTTTCAAACATAAAAATGTTCATAATAAAATACTTAAACATAAGGTCACCCTAACATTAATAATAATCACATAGATAATGACAATAATAATAATAATAATAATAATAATAATAATAATATTTACACCATAATATTATCACATCACAAAATAGATTACTTGACCTATGATAAATAATATTGATAATAATTATAATAGTAAAAGCAATAATAATAAAACAAGAATAAAACTAAAAAGAAAAACATAGGATTTAGAGTTTATACAAGAGTTGTGGGTGGTGGCTGGCAAGGTTGTGGAGCGGCTATCAAGCGGCTGGGTAGGTGGAGGTCGTAGGGACGGTGGTTGGAGCGGCAGCTCGGAGGTCGACGTCGTCGTCGGTCCGGTCATAATTGGGCAGAACCAAGAAACGATAAGAGGACACCGAGGGGGAGGAGTCGAAGTTGGTGCGTCGCTGGTGAGGTTCGCTGGCGTCGGGGCGGTGGTCGTCAGTGCTGGGCGTCGTCAGGATCGATGGAGGCGTTGGCAGTAGCGGCGGTGGCTCGGGATGACGTCGGGTGGTGGCGTTTTCTGGGCCAACAAAACAGGGGGTTTCGAGGTGGATTTTGGGTGCGGTTTTGTGGCGTCAGTGCAGGGCGGAGGTGGCCGGAAAAGGTGGAGCGACGGTCGAACTGTGGTGGGGTGGTGTTTGGCGGCGAGGAGCTGGTGGAAGGAGGGAGGTTTGATGGCGGTTGAGAGGTGGTGGTGTGGTGAGGGCGTGGTGGTCGGGGTGAAGCAGAGAGAGAAAAGGAGGAGATAGAGAGAGAGGGAAGTGAGAGAGAATATAATATGGGTTTTGCGGGTGAAGAAGATTTTTAGGGTATTTGTTTATTGGGTATGGATCCAAAAAGGGTATTTATAGGGGAAGAAAATTAGGGTAAAATTAGTACAAATAAAACCTAGGTGTTAGTAACACCCTTCCAATTTATTCTTTTCCTAAAACAACACCTTTCCTTAAACAGTTTTTGCAAACTGATCCATATTAATTTTAACCGATACCCAAAAAATCTCTAACTGATAATTTTAAGACTCTAAAAATTCTAACGAACTCACTCGCGTTCCTAATAGCTCCGTGTGATAAAAATCATATAAACAAACGGAAAGTAACGAGCGTCAGGAATTTTAACGGTAAAAATAATCGAATTTTTCGGGGTTTTACATCATTCCCCACTTAAAGAAGTTTCATCCTCGAAACTTAAACTTAGGCCTATCGGGTGAGCTAACTAACTAACAGAGCAGCTAACCGAAAACTTGGGGTTTTACATCATTACCCTCTTAAAAGAAGTTTCGTCCCCAAAACTTAAACAGAGGCCACCATCAAACAACGCTTACTTCTACTCTAGCAGAAAGCTCTCGTACAGTGACCAAACATGAGACTAGTAGATGCACCTCCCAAATGATGAGCAAGAATCCTTACACGATAAAGGTTCACACGCTAAATCGAGGAACAAATAGTTGTTTCCAATCCATAGTAACATATGATAATTTTCCAAAAGCGGCTTACAATCATTCTCACCTTGAGCATCCTTAATTAGAGCCAACTTATAATCAAGCCTAAACCCAGCATTACCTTAACTATCTTCGTCATCGACCTTCTAAACTGTATAATACTTTCATTAGAAAAACCCACCACAAATGACTAACCACGAAGACCCAAGATATTATAAGCTCCACGTATCTCCAACTAATATCAATTTCCTTCTTCTAGGTGCAAGATCACATAAAAATACTGGTACTTTCTCAATAGTGTCCATATGTCGGCCCAAGATAACAACTCATAGCGGTAATTCCGAAATCAATTCATACAATTCCTCAAGAAATGTCAAATTGTTTAGTATTCCTTTAACTTAATTGTAAGGCTCCTTCCTTCCCATCATCAATGTCACAATTATACCAACATTGCAAGATTATTTGAGAACCGCACACATTCAAGTCACATGACCTCTTTAAGAAACCTTGTTAACCATATAAGAAAGAGGAGTCTTCGCAGATAGTTCCACACATCGAAATACTAACTTGATGTCTCCACATTCCAATAAGCCTCAAACTTTTCTCCTATAAAATGACCAAAGCTAAGCTCGATTATCTAGATTAAGAGGGAACTCCTACTGTTGGAGAACGATACATAAGACACAAGGGAAGATTAAAGTGATAATGGAGACAACTAAGCAAGGACTTGAGTATTTCGAACTACACGACCTTGTGGCCTAAACGGAAGGAAAACACTCACTGGTTGTTAAGATGGCGCTAAGGGATAGATACAAATCCGAAAAGGCTCACTTATAATTACCCAAGATATGATCAACACTACAGTTAATTTGTAAGCCACTCTTTAACTCCAAGACACTTAACCCTGCCAAAAGAATTTTTACTTAACTTGTAAATTTCAATTCGTTGAAGTTCATAATTAAGGATGGATATTTCTCTTGTCAATCAGATTCAAATGTTTCTATATGTGAAATCTGCATTCAGGCTAAATTCACTAAGAAACCTTTCCCTAAGGTTGAGAAAAATTCACGAGTTTTAGACTTAGTTCATTCTGACATATGTGAAATGAATGGAATGCCTACTAGGGGGTGGTAAAAGATATGTTATCACATTCATTGATGATAGTTCAAGATATACTTATGTATGTTTATTGTGAACTAAGGATGAAACATTTGACATGTTCAAACGCTACAAGGTTGAAGTTGAGAATCAAAAGGAAAAGAGAATTAAAATTCTAAGGAGTGATAGGGGAGGGGGGAATTTCCCAACTAGATTTGATGAATTCTGTGAGAACCATGGCATTATCCATCAAAAAAACAACCCCTAGAACACCTCAACAGAATGGCCTTGCTGAAAGGAAAAATCAGACTCTATGTAATATGGTTAATGGCATGTTATTAAATGTTGATTTGCAACGAATTTATGGGGAGAAGCACTCTTAACTGTGTGCCATGTCCATAATCGAATTTCTTCTAAGAAAACGAAAGTATCACCATGCGAGGTGTGGAAAGGAAGAAAGCCTAACATTAAATACTTGAAAGTGTGGGGGTGTACTGCCTATTAGAGAGTCCCGGATCAAAAGAGGACTAAGTTAGGCCCATGGGCAATCAAGAGTATCTTTGTAGCTTATGCTGAAAATTCTAAAGCATACAGGCTGTTGGACTTACAATCTAATGTGATTGTAGAGACAAGAGATGCAGAATTTGTTGAAAATACCTTTATGAAATCTAATGTATCTCAACCAACATCTACAATTAGGAACTCTCCTAATATAACATTAGGAAGCACTACATCTGGTTCGATTGACAAAAGTAATGAACTTAAGTCAGGAATAGAACCAAGAAGAAGACAAAGGGTAAGAAAAGCTAAAGATTTTGGACCGGATTTGTTGCCTGCATATATATTGCTTTTCTAGTAGAGGGTAGCAGGACATAAGCATTAGATCAAACACCCCATTGCACTAAATGATGATGACGACCCAAAAACATTTAGAGAGACTACGGCATCCAGAGATTCTATATTCTGGAAAGAGGCAGTAAATGATGAAATTGATTCAACATTGTCCAACAATACTTGGATTCTAGTGGACTTGCCTCTAGGTTCAAAAACAATAGGATATAAATGGGTATTTAGGAGGAAGTACAATATTGATAGTTCTTTACAAACCTTTAAGGCTACACTAGTAGCTAAAGGTTTTACTCAATAGGAAGGTATCGATTACTTTGATACCTATATGCTCTTGTGGCCAGAATTACATCCATTACAATTCTATTTGCATTGGCTTCAATATTTAAGCTACATGTGCACAAGATGGTTGTAAAAACAACCTTTCTAAATAGAGATTTATAAGTGGAGATTTATGTGGAACAACCTGAGGGTTTCATATTACCAAGAAATGAAAAGGAGTAAATTGGTTAAATTCTTATATGGATTGAAACAAGTGCCCAAACAGTGGCATGAAAAGTTTGATGTTGTGCTTCTTTCAAATGGTTTTCTCCATAATAACTCGGATAAATGTATTTATTTGAAGTTTACAGATTCTTATGGAGTTATTATATGTCTCTATGTTGATGACATGCTCATCTTTGGAACCAATTTACATGGAATAAATGAAACCAAGAAGTATCTCACTTCTCAATTTAAGATGAAGGATCTTAATGAAGTTGATACTATCTTAGGCATATAGGTTAAAAGGAACTATGAAGGCTGTCCCTTGAGTAAATCTCATTATATAGAGAAGTTGTTGACAACTTTCAAACACCTCAATATAAAGGATGCCAAAACTCCCTACGATCCAAGTGTTCACTAAGTAGAGAACAATGGAAGAGTTGTTGCACAGTTGGAGTATGCTAGTACTATAGGGACTTTGATTTATGCAATGCACTGTACCAGACCAAACATTACATTTACTGTGTACAAATTTTCTAGGTATACAAGTAAACCTAGTACAAAACATTGGAAGGCCATTGCAAGAGTTCTTGGATAATTGAAAAGGACACTTGATTTTGGTGTCTTCTATAATTATTTTCCATATGTTTTAGAGAGATTTACAGATGCTAGTTAGATAACTAGCTCGAAGGATAACAAATCAACATCTGGGTGGATATTTACCCTAGGAGGAGCCATTAGTTGGGCCTCTAAAAAGCAAACATGTATCTTACATTCCACAATGGAGTCTAAGTTTATTACTCCGGTAGCAGCAGGAAAGGAAGCAGAATGGCTGAGCAATTTATTAATGGATATTTAGTTATGGCCATAACCTATGTTAGCTACATCCTTGTATTGCAATAGTCCGGCTACAATGTCTCAAACTTATAGTAAAATCATTAATGGGAAGTCTAGACACATTTGTTTGAGACATGCTTATGTGAGGCAGGTTATTCAAGATGGTGTCATAATAATCACCTATGTTAAATGAACTCTAAATCTAGCAGACCCTTTGACTAAAGTTTTGCCAAAGGATGTGGTGAAGAGCACCACTGCTAGAATGGGTTTAATATCCGTTAATGTATGATCTGTTATAATAGAAACCCTACCTTACTCTAGTGAAAGTTGGTTATAAGGTTTAAAGGGTAATAACAAGTTACAATAAGGTCAGTGGAGCACTATAAATAGGATATAGTTCATTTACTTACTAAGGAGGATGAGTTTCACTATTAATGGAATCCATATAGGTATGGTATCCAACTATGTGAAATTAGAGTGTGGTCGCTCTAAATAAGAGTTTTATGAGATTTTTACTCTTATACATATCCATAAAACCAGGATGAGCACAAGGTCATAATAGTGCTACATTAATAAGGCTTCTTCGAATAAGGTGCGGACATGCGGTATTGTGTGAAGTGCCTATGGTACTAACATTAAAAGATTTGCTTTAAGCTGTCTGGGCACCAAATACTTTGTTAGGACTTTGAAACACTTTCACTAACTGATGGTTTAATCAAATATTACCTTCAGATATACAGTATCATAAATTGGATTGTTAGGTTTCACAACTTTCACTAACTAGTGGGGATTGTTAAATAGTTAGTAAACGTTAGTGCTCCTAGCTTGTCCCACATGGATAGATTACTAGAGTTTCTAACTTTTAAGGAAAATAATATGTTATTTCTAATTATTGTCCCACATGGAGAGAATCTAATGTTCTATATCCCTTTATATATTAAAGAGTGTAATGGGCTTATAAATACATAAGCCATGGTGTGGTTCCACATGTTCTTATATTAAGGTTCAATGCTTCGCATTACCCAAATTTATTGGCACTTAGCACACGCGACGTGGGCTATAGGGCGCTAGAGGCGCATTTGGCACTTAGCACGTGAGTAGGGAGCAGATGCAAATTATTTAATTATCTGTTTGCATTTTTTTTTATTTCTATCCTTTTAGCAGTTTGGGACAGTTGGGAGATTTGGACAGTTATGTCTTTGTACTTTGTTTTTCTTTCTACGACAATATTTTGCTTGGCTTCTTCCTCTTCGTCTCCTTACCCAAACTTATTTTATTCCCGTTTTTGTGTCTTTGGTCTTTAGACCCAATTGATAATTACTCTTACTAATCTAGTCAACCTTTCGTGCATGTTTTTAATGGCCTTTCAAGCTTCCTCCTCTCTCAGTAAATTTTACAAAGCTAAATCTCTCATCCTTTCCCTTCTTATTGGGAATATAAGTTTGCTTGATGGTCCCGGATTTACTAAAAACACCTTTCAATCTGTACATGTCAATGCTTTTCGACAAGCTTCCAATGTAGACTGAGTTTTTCTAGCTTGTTTATGTTGTGCCTTTGCCTATGTCCCTCTCCATCCAATATGTACTTCATATATAATTAAATTCGACACTTATATATCCAACATAACTTTCTTACATTTTGAAGAAAAGTATATTTTCTTTCCATGGACATAAATAGTTGGCGGCAATTGTGAATAAGTGATGTAACTTGATTCGAAGAGTCTACATTCAAACTATCAAAATCATTATTCGTCTTAATTTTTATATGGGTAAACGTAGAAACAAAAAAAACAATTGTTAAAAATTAAGATCCCTAAATGCCATATTGTACATATCTAAAAAATAAAGTTCATATGTATGTTTTCATCTGACAGACAAAAATGTTAACGTTATTGATGTTCAATTTCTTTTTTAAATATTCATAATAATGTGCATATCACATATTATAATTCAAAATTATATGAGGTTTGTTTTTCTAAAACGTTAACCTTTAGCTTTGGAATCTTTTTAGTTTAAACTGACAAAAAAAAATATCAAAAATATTACATTAATAAATAGTTTTTTTGTTTTTTTTGTCCTTGATAGTATGTAATTTTCCGACGAGGCATTGGTATCGATCGAACTACTAATTTGTTTTTCATGGAAAAGTTAGATATGTTGATTGCAAGAGCCTGGAAAAAGCTTACGAGAGCAATTGGGTAAGTCAACTCTCACAACTGCCATTCTATCGCAAAGTATGATTTGGACTTCCTTTTTTAGCATAGATGTTGCTACTTAAATAAACTAGTTTTTTCCCATTCTTCTCAACGGATTCGATGACTGTAATATTAAAAAATATGAAAGAAATAAAAGTTAAATTATAAATCCAAACAATATATAAAGTATCATGGAAAAAAAAACTATATCAACAAAAAAATTTTTAATGTAAAGAAAAAACGACCTGAAAAAGATAAATTGACTAAGGACAAGTAGAATAAAAACGACATATTATATTAGTTTAAATGTTGACTCAACATTTTGGGAAATATACATGAGTAAGTCAAACAACTTAATGCAGATAAAATGAAAAATATAAAATAAAAAACTATCCAAATTATATATACAAATATTGTTGCAACATTGCCCAACAAAATCTTTTGGACTTAATTATATGCACAAATATAATCGTTCAATATTCATTAATTATAAGATTTTTCTATAAAAAGGTAAAATACAAACATATAGTTAACCCTTCTTTTAAACGTTCTACTAAGTGCACCCTGAATAGAATATTGATAAATCAATGTGTGGAACATTATGCGCATAAATAGCATGATCATACTTAGATAACATAACCAATGAGCGCTTGATTTCCCTGACTGTATGTTATACATTGTTACATTTAACTGATAACCAATGAGCGTTTGATTTCCTTGACGGTATATTCTATACACATTTAACACTCTAAGTAATCTAGAAGGGAAAAAAATACAACATTAGTCCATGATTATTAAAAAGTTGAAGATAACAAATAATATTAATCAAATGAATAATTAGTATATAACATAAAAGTAATATGAGTCTATTTTTGACGAAATAATTGTGTACACAAACTCAAAGTACAAATAGATCTAATATGAAATATTAACATTGATAAGGTTAAACTATGCAATAAATTTAATTCTCATATCCAATATCAACAATAAAAATATAAGAAACATAATATAATAAACATTTAATATTTTCTCTATTTTTATCCAAATTTCACTATTCAAAAAAAAACCCGTTACCCTGTTAAAAATTTCGGGTACCCAAACCAAAAAAAATTGGTTTTAATTGGGTTGGGTACCCAAATAACAAAAAATTACTGGTAATCGGTTCGGATACGGGTCAATCCTTGGCCGAAATTGGGTATTCGAATTACCCAAAATTAAAATTGATCAAGGTGCAAATTAAAGTCCTTTTCTTTTCTTTCCATTTTTTTGTTGTTTAATTTTGTCTTCACTTATATATTCGTGTGAGACTCTAAGGCTGTGTTCGGCAGTAGGGTTTAATGTAGCATTTAGCGTCTTGAACAAGTCAAAACTCTAATTGTATAAATATTAGCGTTCGGTAAACTAGCGTTTTGAGTAGCGTGTAGCGTTTTAAGGAGCGTTTTGCGAAACGTTAATAAAGTTAACGTTTAGCGTTTGAAGTAGCGTTTCATATTTTTTATTCAAAAAATACCCTTTGAAAATTTTATCTTTGAAAATTATTGATATCCTTTTATGTCAATTCACGTTAATCTACTAATTCAACCACTAAATTTACCGAACACAATTCTCGTTTGACCAATCATCCGCTATCTGCTACTTAAACCGCTATCCGCTACCTAAATCGCTATCCGCTATCTAAACTGCTGTCCGCTATCTAAAACGCTAATTTTGCCGAACAGGGCCTAAAACTAAAAGAAAAGTAGCATGACTAATCGGAACTTGCATATTGTATTTGAACAGATTCATCAAAATATTCTTTATTTTTCATCCAATTAATAACAGTCAAATAAGGGTTTGGCATTATATTTGGCATATTGTAAGAAACTTTCTTTCGAATAATAATATAATTAGTAGTTTTATCCGGAGTCTGCATAGAATAGGCAGTAATATTAATAAACTGCAGCAATTTTAATTGAAATAGGAGTCTGTATAACTGACTTTATAAATAGTAAAATTAATGGTGCTAAGAAGAATCTTTGGTAGACGAATGCAAATACAATATCATAAGAATAAATGTGAAAAATATAAAGGATGTGAATGGAAACTACAACACTTTAAAGATAATGAAGTACAATAATTTTGATTAACAAAAAGCGAAATAATAATCTCATAAATTAATGTCATATAATTATTTATTTTTTTAGTTTATTTTTTTTGCTATTTGCTTTTTATTTGAATTTTTAAAAAGATAAAAAAATAATAATTGGATAGTTATTTTTTTGAATGAATGGTGTTAATTTTTATATTAGATAAAATCAATGGCCGATATTGTCTGATTAATGAGATTTAAGAGATGGGGAAGGAAGAGATTTGAGGAGGTCCCACTGCAATTTAATATAGATATATAGATTTATCTGAAGATAAACTTACAGCAATTTTAATTGAAATAGGAGTCTGTATAGAACGGACATTAATGTTAATGAGACTATGATTATTTAAATAATTTATCTGGAGATAAACTGACGGCAATTTTATTTGAAATAAGATTTTTTTATTAGGATTTTTAAAAAGATAAAAAATAATAATTGAGTTGTTATTTTTTTGAATGAATGGTGTAGATTTTATAGTAGATAAAATCAATGACTTATCTGATTAATGAAATTTAAGAGATGGGGGAGGGAAAAAATTTGAGGGGGTCCGATTACAATTTAGGTTCCGCTTTTGCGTACTAAATATATATAGATACGTAACTACTATTTCATGTTGGAGTGTAAATGAGTTGGTCGGGCCTGTGTCGCTTAGCCTAGGCTTGCTAGATTAGCAAACGAAGAACTTACAACATTTAGGTTCCGCTTTTGCCTACTAAATTACCTAATTTTTCTTAGGCTTGGGTTTAGCTTGGCTCGGTGGGTTTTATTTATTTTCTTTAGAACTTTCTATATACATGAGGTTCATTAATATCCAAGTTAAGTTATTTACTTTTACATTGATACCGTAATTAGAGATTGAAATAATATTTTATTGATATTACAGTTGTAATTCAGAGCAACGTGAACTTTATCGGTACATATATTTTATTTTATATCTCAAATTTATCCTCCACAATTAAATATTATATTTCTAAATCAATATTGAGTTTATATGTATTCACAGAAAAGACCATATTAGGCACAAATAAAATACCAGAATGAACTAAACTGAGATGAGGATTTTAAATTGGGTTATTTGTTTTTTGGACCCTGAAATATAGGAGTATTTATTTTCTGGACCTTTGATTTTCATTATTTAATTTTGGGATCCTAAAGTTTATGGGTTCATAAAAAAGGACCTTAAAGTTTGTAGGTTGAAAAAAAGGTTCATGTACTGTTTTTTTTTTCTTCCCATGTTTGAATTCATCTCTTGATTAACACCAAACTTCAGAACTAAGGTTAAAACTAATATTAAAACTGTAATACACGTCTTTTATTCATATCAGAACTACTTAGACCTTGGGTACTTCATGGTTTAGTTAGTTTTGATATGAATAAGAGAGGTGTATTATAGCTTCAATATCAGTATTAAACTTACTCCTAAAGTTTGGCGCTAATCGGGAGATAAATTCAAATATGGTAAGAAAAAGAAAAACAGTACACGGACCTTTTTTTCAACCTACAAACTTTCAGGTCCTATTTTATTCAACCCATAAATTTTAGGATCTCAAAAATAAATAATGAAAATCAAGGGTCGAGAAATAAATACCCCTATACTTCGGGTCCAAAATGCAAATAACCCCTTTAAACTCGTAAAGCTTTGGTGAAATCTAGAGAGCATGGGTTTTTAATAGGGTTTATTTTCATGTGGATAACCCAATAATAATAATAAATATATCGTTATTATACATTTATACATCCTAAAATGCGTATCAAAGCATGCCTTGCCACTCAAACAACCATTTTAAGTGTTTGATAGTTGTTCGTTTGCAATGATTTTTTGGTCCCAACATGCCACTTTTCAATATGTAGAATCTAGTCACTGTTCTTTTATGCGGTTTGCAAACTGTGGTGTCACAACATACCGCAATTTGCCACAACCCACCACACTTTACCACAAATCATTACTTTTCTTTCTTCACTTTTCTCTCTCCTCACTTTTCTCATCTACTTTTTACATTCTCTATCCTCACCTACCCCACATACCAATAACCCGCCACAATTACACCACAACCCGCCACAATTTCACCACATCATACCACGCCATACCGCAAAATACCGCAGAAAAGAACAGGGCCTAGTGAGCTATTGGAATAGTCTTTTTGATTTCAAAATCCAAATTATTGCAATTTCCATAGTTAACCTAACCTATCCGAATTTTCATTTTGAATAAAGTGACCTAAATGCCATTGAACAAATATTTTCTTTTTCTATAGGCTGAAATTAGTAGTCAATTTAGGTGTTTGGTAGTAATCATTTTTGAGATTATATAAATTTTACTTGTTAGAAGAATAATAATAAAAAAGAATCTTATTTAAATAGTGTACATAATGTTATCGATGGATATCCTTTAACGTTTGAGTTCATATTGAAAAAAGTATAAGATAAGGATAACCATAGTTAAATCACATAAATTAACATTAAACCCTTAAATAATATTAATTGTCATTGCTCTAATTTTATCACACATTTATATGTTGCTCTTTGATTTTTCAAAAAATTGTGTCTATCTTTGAACATTTCTTTTTTTCTCAACTAGGTATTTGAGTATACTTTTCTTATGGAATTAAAGTGCAAATATCAAAACATGTTTTATAAATATTTGCTATAGGCTCATGTATCTCACATAACTCACTTTGTATACAAAAAAATAATTAGATGATTTCATAAATTTCATTCATAAAATGGAGAATTGGATAAACAATGAATACATAATGTACCATAATTCAAATAATAAATAGGAAAGTTGAATGTTCATTTTTATATTAATGTAATTCTTAATTCAATAAAAAAAAATAGATATATAACCAATAAAAATCATTGTGTCTAAGTGAAATACTATACAACATAAATAGATCTTTGAGGAAAATGAATTTTTATCAAACAGCTATGTTAGACACAACTAAATTTACCATACACTTCTTTAGAAGCAACTAATCTAAACATATATACAAACAATCACGTTGAAACAAACAACCAACAACTAATAGATGACTGCCAAACATGACCTATTTCTAATATGATGTATGCAAAAATTCTTTGAACTATTATTCCATGTCAAATTAGATGGTTTTGGTAAATTTGGATAAATTTTAATAAATATGAATGTGTTTAGATAATGTTTTAAAGAAAGAATTTAGGTAAATTTAAGTAAATCTAAAACATAATAAACTTTCCACTAACTACCTTACCCTTAGAAAATACAGGTTCCAAATGTTCACCATTACCAAACGAAAATCCGTGAAGTTGCTCATTTATACCCCTTCATGTACATCACCAAGTAAAGATGTTTATACATCCATTTATTACAACTCAATGTCATAATGAACCGGTGATGCAAATAAAAATGGGCTTTAGCCCTTACGTACCGAAAAATAAATAATAGTGGGATGTTCTTTGCTCAGGTAAGTACCTATATAAAGCCTTCTACAATAAGGAGATGTTCTTTCCTTAGGTAAAGTACCCATATTTTCTAAGCTATTGAATTTTACCTAATCTTACCCAATTTTTCATATTTTACTTAAACTTACCAAATTTTGCATATTTTACCTAAATTTACCCGGCCTTACTTGATACAAGTTTGCACTATTCTTATCTAATTGCGTTGTTTCTAATTAATAAATCCAAATGAACTACTTAAATTAAATTATAAACATAATTATATCGCTTAACACAATCAGAAAACAACAAATCCAAAGCAATTGCTTGGTAGATCCTTACTGGTCTAGCAAAATACCTCAATGCATTTATCCACCTGTTATGTTGTTTTTAGCTGTAATAGGTAACTCCTCAGCTGTTAGATGACCGTTGTAGCATACAGTTACTGAGTGTAGCTCGATCATATAGGGAAAAGACTAAGTAGATCCTTGTTGTTGCTGCACGAAATCACACTGAACCTTCACAGGACGTCCATGTGAGCAACTGTAGTAGTTGGTGTTGTAGAAAATGCCCAAGGTTAATAGTCACATGCACTCTAAGACCATATATACTAGACATATTAGGGACCACAATGATGTAGGTTGCAACCATTATAGTCACCATAGCTGCATGCATGAGCCTCTGGAACATAGCTTGACAAGACTATGGTTCACTAAAAATCCAATCAGGAAATTGAGTTATGGTTATAGGCCAACCTTTCTACTTCATAGTTTTACTCCTATGATATGGAAATTTTATTTATAGTCCTTTAAAAGTCTCTTAGGGCTCTTCCTCCTAAAGGGCCTTAATGAAGCTGAATAGAGGTTACAAAACCTCCCTTGGGATTGTCTGAGTATCCCAGCTTCTTGTGTGATTTGCATGGATTATCTTGGGATGAAACAACACCTAAGTAACAAGATTGGACCAGAGCTGTGGATGTATAAGAATCTACATCATTCTGCTTATAGATTATAGCATTAGGCTTCTTGAATTTATTTTGATGCTTAAATTACTTTTGCCTCCTTTCAACCTCTCCTTGTTAGAGGGTATAACCGATTAAACTAGATTAACTTTCACATAACTTAAAGAAAGAGTAGACATCTTATCTTTCAGACAATTTGCTCCCTCAATTCTCACATGACTGATCAGTTTTTGAAGGGTAAGATCCTTCTTCTTATGCTTGAGATGATTCATGTTGTCACTCCAGGATGGTGGAAATTTCTCAATTACCACCTTTGCTTGAAAAATAATGAAAATATTTATCCCTTTATTCTGCAATTTAGGACATAGGTTCTCATACACGTAAACCTGCTCTATAGTGGGCTTGTCCTCTACGATCTGGAACTGCAACCACATGACAACAATATACTTCTTCTTTCCAGCACCATTAGCGTCATACTTGGTCTCGAGCTTGTTCCATATGGTCTTCATTGGATTTGAATCGACATACAGATCAAATAGCCAGTTGGACATGTTGTTCAGAAGGTAACTTCGTGCTACCTTGTTGTCTTTCTCCAGTTTCTTTTTGGGATACTCATCCAGTGGAACAACTGAAGTCCTCGGGGCAATAGAAGTTTTCTCGGAATTGTTTTGTGGAAGCGGAAGTTGTGCATCTGGTTCGTTGAGATGAGGTGAGGTCAAAACATAATCGATCTTCAATTGCTCAAGACAAAGAAATAATTTTTGGGACCAATGCTTGTAGATTGTTCCATAGAAAGGCTTAATTTGAAGATTTTAATGAGGGGTTTTTTTTTGGAGCAGCCATTAATATTAATCACTTTCAAATTGTGACAAAGAGAAGATACAAAATGAGAGAGAAAGACTTGTTTCCATTAAGCAACAAATCTCCATATCCAACATAAGATAGAGTGAGAGAAAGTGTAGGTAAAGGTGGACTTTCAAAGTAAAACGAAGGAGAGAAGGAGTCCGAGATACATGGATGGTAAGGAAGAAACGAGATGAAGAGGTACGTATGGAGGAGGGTAGACATGGGGGAGTTTATTATAGTTTTCAATTGTGACAACAAACAGAATAAGAAAGACGACAGAGAGACACAGGGTAGAGTGACAAAGATAACCTAAGAGGAATGAAAGAGGGGGCAAGATGAGAGGAGTCAGGGTTTGGGATAGTGACGGGTTAGTGGGGATGGTTTTCGATTTTAGTGTAGATGAGTAGGGGGAATTTGGCTAAAACTTGGGTAGTAGACTAGGGTTTTATTTATATTTATATTTCTTTTTTTTTATTTTTCTTTTTGAATAACAACAAAATAGGCCAAATAGTGGCAGAACTGTATGTGTGTGTTGGGATGTGTAGGGGAGGGGAGAGAGGGAGAGAGGGAGAGAGAGAGAGAGAGAGAGAGAGAGAGAGAGAGAGAGAGAGAGAGAGAGAGAGAGAGAGAGAGGCCATGGCTACCCCCAATAGTCACAAAATATAATTGGTTGCATAAATAGTTGTTGGTGTCATGCAATTGTAAAAGCATTCCAGGATGTTCCCTTGTCATATTGGTCTCTAGTTCAAATCATTACAAAGCAAAGATTTTTCCAGATTTTCCACATATTGTTTAATAGTTCTTTTTTTTCAAAAAAAAGGGGGAAGCAGTCCACTAATTCATAAAGTCCATCTCGCCAAGGGTAGTAATGCTCCCTAGGAAATTGTCTACATACATTATCTCATTATTGCATCAACTACAATTCTGGTACAAAGATGAGTTATGGTGTTTACCCCTCTCTTGAGTCTTGACATAACTAGCTGAAAGAACTTGGACATCACAAAGCATGGATCTAATGTCTTCCACAAATAGGTAAGATAGGCCTCCACCTCTTTTCCTTAGTGCAACTTCATGATCAGACTCAAAGTGTCACTCTCAAGAACAACCCGTTCAAAGCATTGTTTCTTTACTTCTTCAACACATAAGCCTCTACTACAACTTATACTTGATTACTTGCTCTGGGGTCTAAGATGTGGCACAATTCTTCTTACCCTACAATGACGATTTTACCCCAATCATCACGAATCACAAAAACTAGTCCCACTGTTTAATCACGAGCCAAGTGGGCATCAATATTAAATTTGACAAGGCCCTTAAGGGGTACTTCCCAATTTGTCTAAAGAGATAGTTTCAATAGTTGTCGTAGGCTTGGTGGTCACTTGCATGTAATCTGTATCATCACAAACCAACTTCTTGAAGACCCCAGCAGAAATCCCATTTGCTCCTCGACATTAGCAAAAACGAGGACTGATTTCTAATAGAGCTTACTAATAGGTTAGGTCGAGTTGGGTTCGGGTTCGGGTTCGGGTTCGTGTTCGTGTCAAACATAAACGGGGTTTAAAATTCTCTGACTTGAACCTAAGCCATTTATTAAATGGGTTAGAAATTGAAACCGTTTACTGTTTAAATTTTAAACGGGTTGACCTTATTTTAACCTGTTTACCCATTTAAGTAAATGTGTTAGAATAAAGTTACCAATTTAACATTTAACCATTAACTCATTTGTACAAAACAACTCTTTGTGTGATCGAAATAATGATATACCATACTCAACAATTTGCATGGTAATATAATTGGAGTTATATATAAGGAGTTATCTTTCAATTCATAGTCAAAGATAAATATAATAAAATTACAAGTCTTACGTATATTTCAAAGAATATTAATTGTTACTTTCACCTAAATTTATTGATAAACGGTATAATTAGATAACAATTATTGAGTAAATGACTTGACTCATTTAGTATGCCTTACTAAACGGGTTAAGTAGGTGTTTTTTCGTGTCGAAAACTCTGACTTGAACCTAACCCATTTAATTAAATGAGTTTACCGTGTCAACCCATTTAATTATCGGGTTGAAAATTTCTACATAAACCCATCAGGTTGATAATCGTGTCGGGTCAGTTTTTCTCAGCTCTAATTTCTAACAACCAGCACAATCTAACATCCTGTGGAAACCTTGTTCAGCGTGTCTTGAATATATCAATCTAGTATCCAAGCGAAGAGTTCCTTAATTTTCATCTTTGCGAGGCCAATAAGCCAACTTTATTAGACTGTAATTTTCAACTTTGCGCCACCACAAATAAAGCTTATCTTGAGGGAGTCAATTGCAAAAAATGGCATCTACGTCTTCTTGCCCAACCGTTTCATGCACCAAATTATCTTTGAGCTACGATCTCCATCTCAATAAGGTTCTACACCTTTTAAAGATGGTCGACGCCAACCTGAGGCCTTTGCCTTGTATTGTCAATGGTCAATGGCGTTCAGGGAGTCTTATACACATTTATTTTTACTTGTTTCCCTACTCTCCTTCTAAGAACTTCAAGAATAATGGACTTGGAACCCGAAATTCAGGTAAATTCGATCATGCTCCCGGCTCAGGATGCATTGTGCGCTTATTTAATGGTTTTTTTGCTTTTGCTACTTTATTTGATGGTGATGATAAAAATATTTATAATTATATTTTTAGTAATATTTTTCTTCAGTAGAGGTGTTAATTTTCTAAATTAGTAAAACTAAACATGAATGCTCATAAACTGAAATAGAATGTTCATAACCCTAAATTAAAATGTTTGCACACCCAAACTTGATTGTTCATAAAATTGAATAAGAATGCTCATAAATATAAACTTGATTGATCATAAACTAGAATGATCATAAATTTGAACTAGAATGCTCATAAGACTAAACATGAATGCTCACAAACCTGAATAAGAATGTTCATAACCCTAAACTAAATTGCTCATAAGACTAAACATGAATGCTCATAAACCTGAATAAGAATGCTCATGAACATAAACTTGATTGTTCATAAATTTGAACTAGAATGCTCATAAGACTAAATATGAATGCTCATAAACCTAAATAAGAATACTCATAACCCTAAACTAGAATGCTTATAAGACTAAACATGAATGTTCATAAACCTGAATAAGAATACTCATAACCCTAAACTAGAATGCTCATAAATATAAACTTGATTGCTAACATAAACATAAACTTGATTGCTGATAAATCTAAACTATAATGCTCATAAGACTAAACATGAATGCTCATAAACCTGAACAAGCATGCTCATAAACATAAATTTGATTGCTCATAAATCTAAACTTGAATACTCATAAATTTGAACTAAATTGCTCATAAGACTAAACATGAATGCTCATAAACATGAACAAGAGTGCTCATAAGCATAAACTTGATTGCTTATAAACATAAACTAGAATTCTCATATATAAATTTGAACTAGATTGCTCATAAGAATAAACATGAATGCTCATAAAGCTGAACAAGAGTGCTCATAAACATAAACTTGTTTGCTTATAAACATAAACTTGAATGCTCATAAATTTGAACAAGATTGCTCATAAAACTAAACATGAATGCTCATAAACTTGAATAAGAATGCTCATAACCCTGAACAAGAATGTTCTTATCCCTAAACAAGAATGCTCGTACCCTAAACTAGAATACTCATAAACCTAAACTTAATTGTTCATAAAGCTGAACAATAATGCTCATAAACCTATACATGATTGATCATAAATCTAAACTTGAATGCTCAAAAACGTGACTAGAATGCTTATAAACTTATACTTAAATGTTCATAAACCTAAATTAAAATATTTATAAAACTAAATTTAAATACTGATCACAAACCCAAACCAATAATAGTTATAGTTAAATCAACTTTAAAAAAATAATTATTAATACAAAAATAATAACAATAATTCATAATTTAAAAATAATATAAAAATTTCCATCTAATAAATTATAAAATAATTATTGATGTGAATTTTGAAAAAAAAAACAAACAAAAAATAGTATACTACGCGACACCCCTGGGCGCACAAAAACTAGGTGCTCCCGGGAGCACCGTCGCAGCACTCCGAAATTGATCTCCACGTGAAACTAAGATCTCACCGTCTTCCAACTTTCAAATCATCGAAATGGGGGAAACACTAAGCCTTCATGGTTTGAAAGAAAATGGTGTTTATTCATACCTCATTCCATAATATCTAGGAACTAAATCGCATGCCTCTACGACCAGTGGCGAGGCTACCTTGTGTCAAGGGGGTCAATTGACCCCTCAACTTTTTTGAAAATAATTAATTAAGTTTAAAACTATTTTGATAGTTAAATATATATTATATTGTGACAAAAATAAACCATAAAGTGTGAAGCAGCTCAATGGTAAACCTGCTGCTCCCTTTAGGCGCCCTCTTGGTAGTCATATGGTCATGTGTTTGATGCCTCTCCCTAGCATAGCTCAACCAAATGTTTTATATCCTTTTGCATTTTAATTTCCCAACCTACATTGATAGTCTAACATCACAATGCACCAAATTCTCTAAATCAAAGCAATATTTGAATTAAGGCATGTTAGTTTGTAAGTTATTATGATTAATTTATTAATTTTTGGTTAAATCTTTACTAAATAATTAGTAAATTGTTAATTTAGTGATGAATAATATTTGAATTAGTAAATTGTTAATTTAGTTCTTGGTTATAATATTTTGTTCAAATACTTGTATAATTTCAAATTGACCCATGTCACTAATCCCACTTCTTTTGGAAGAGTTCATGTTAACATAAATACTCTTCCGTCAGATTCGGGGGATAGAAAACCAATTTTAAATTATCATCCAAATTATCACAGACAACTTTAGGTTTAAGATATGTATTTTTATTTTCGAAATTAGGTTATTAAACTTTTTATTATACGAAAATTTTCAGTATTTGTTCTAATATAATTTGTATTTTTTTATTAAAATTTCTCTTGACACCCCTTGCTTTGAATTTTGGCTTCGCCACTGTCTACAACCTCTATAAAATATTGCATTATGTCGATCTCGTATAAGAAATTCATCTTGAGTCACGTAGTCATAATCTATCTACCATCTGTCCTTTAAGCACATTAGATTTACAATAAGAAGCGAGATTAATTTATTATTCTTCTTATGTTGTTTCTTACACTTAATATAATAATTCATATCTACCATCTGTCCTTTAAGCACATTAGATTTACAATAAGAAGCGAGATTAATTTATTATTCTTCTTATGTTGTTTCTTACACTTAATATAATAATTCATATTTGCCTCTCTCCCTTTTTGTGGTACAAAATAATGTGTCATTTATAATAGTCCACATTTACATAAAAAATGGCATCTAACCACACTCAAATGTTTGTATAGTTAAGTTAGGGGTTTTTTGCTTTTTAGACCCCCAACTTTGGGGATATTTATTTTCTGGACCCCCATATTTCAAAGTTTATATTTTGGACCATATACTTTGTGGACCAAAAAAATGTGGCCCAAAGTTATGTTTGACCCCGGCGATGACCTAATTGTTGCCTAAACTTCCCGATATGACCTTTTATCATTTTTTCCTTCTTTTGACTGTTGTTTTGAAATTGACCAGACTTTGACAGCTAAGGGTGTGTAAAATTCATGGGTAAAAAACAGAGGGTAAAAGTTAAATTTTGGTAATTTTTGGGAAATTTGGGTAACTTTTTTGACAAATTTATGCTCATATGGGGATTGGAAATCGTGCAAGAAGAAGTTGCGGCTAGAAAATTTTCGAAAGAAAAAAAATTCGATAATGGCTTTGAAATATGGGGGTTCATATTGTTACCGGAGACAAAATATAGGGTCTATATTGTTGCCGGAGACAAGATATAGACTCTCGAACTTTGAAATATGGGGGTTCAGAAAATAGATACCCCAAAGTTCGGGGTCCAAAAAGTAAAAAAAACTCGGTTAAGTTGCATAAAATGAGATTACATAAACAAAACCATAGATGTATCAAATGTAGGTTTGTCCAACAATAACGCTCACAATGCAAATTGCACTAATTACAATATAAATAGCACTAATTACAATAGCATTTACATAAATTTATGTTTGGTGGATGCAGCTTTGAAAAAATTCGAAAAGAACTTAAGAAGGTAAAGAAGCGACCCATGAAAAAAAAGAGTATAAGTCTGCCTGATGATGAATTGTATGTTGAGCGAATTCGTATTCAAAATATGGAACTCAAGTAAGTAAATATGTTTTCTTCTTTTCTTTATGCTTTTATTTATTCAGACTTTAGCATTCAATTAACCACTTGGATTTGTCTTTATCATGCTTGTTTTATAATTCACTTCTTAGTTCATTTATATGTTCGGATTGAGTACCTGGTTGTTGTTGTCGTCATTGTTATTATTATTATTATTATTATTATTATTATTATTATTATTATTATTATTATTATTATTATTATTATTATTTGTTAGAATTCTTAGGGCGTAGTTAGCAGGGAAATAATAATAAAGGGTGAAAAATAAATAAAGATTCGACACAAGGAATTAACGTGGAAAAACCCAAACTGGGAAAAAAACCACGAACGATGCACTATCAGATAACTACAACAGTGTTTCAGATATTCCCAGACCTCCACAATTTCTCACAGCATTCCTAGAGTTACAACCTGAGAACTCAACACTCACAGTTGAGCCTCACATAACTCCCTCAGGAACACAGAGATTACAGGTCAATCTCTTGTGGTATAAGATGAAACACTCTTAATTGTTATACAAATAAACCTAATAATTTGATGCTATATTCCAAAGTAATATTATATTTCCTTGTGATTGCCCCATCACAATTTGGTAACAAATATAATATTTTTCACTTTATATAATATCTTTCCTTAATGAACACAATCTTGGAAGATCTTCAATATTATATGAAACTTGTCCACCAAGCATAATTTTGGTTTCCCAAAATTCATCCCACCAAAATAATAATTTGGGCTCCACACAATTAACTCAACAATCTCCCACTTGGAGACCAAATTGTAGCCTTCGTCGTTCATCACCACCACCACTCATCCTCGAATCCTCTGGTGCATCCATCTCGATCTTGTTCAGCAAAGATCAACAGAGGTCCTAGTTGACCTCCCATCAACTCCTCTTTTTGCAACAAGCTCCCACTTGAACTGATCACGCCCCTGCAACTTCGACATATGCATCATCGTCAACAACTTAGGGGAATTTTTGATTGGGATTTTACCTCGTGTTGAACCTGTCGAATTCCCGTGCATGTTAGATGCGTTCCTCGGCCGACCATCTGTTCCCGTAGCCTCGACCGGAAACCTCCTCGTTTTTGGTAACCTTCTCTCATCAGAGAAGCTAACACGCCTTTGACGAGCATGAACCGACATGTTAGAGTTATCAATGACAGAATATAGCTTCCCCTCTTTCCTACCATTTGCAATTATCAGAGATCCCTTCGTTACCCTCTAATGACCATCTTCAAATCTCGTCGTGAACCACTCCTCATCCAGTTGACTCACAGATACAAGGTTCTTGGTCAGACCCGGGACATACCGAACATTCTTCAACCTCCAAGTTCCACCCTTATAAGTTTTAATGTTCACATCACCTCTTCCTAGCACATTTAGGTTGTGACCGTTTGCAAGCCTAACCCTGCCAAACCTCCTACTCACAAAATTGCTAAAGGCCTCCTTGCTAGATGAAGAGTGAAATGAAGCACCTGAATCTATCACCCAACCCCCTTCTGACTTGTCAACACTAACTTTTAGGGCATCACCAAATTCCTCAATAGAATATACAGAGTCCTGGTCATTATGGCTGCTCTTCTTAGGTTTGGGACAATCCCTACAAAAATGACCTCTATCACCACAGTTCTAACACAACACTTGCTCCATGTTTCGACCTTTAGATTTTGATCGACCCCGACCTGAGCTCCCATTATTCCTCCTACCCCTGACAGTCAAAGCATCCCCCGAAGACTCAGACACATCAGAATCTTTCCTACGAATACTTTCATTCAGGACCAAGTCTCTAATTTCCCTAAACTTCAGTTTCTCATCCTTTTTACTTGAAGAAGTTACAGAAGTCATGAAATTTTCCGAAGACTTAGATAGGGCAGCCAATAGTATATTAGCATTTATCTCATCGTCGAAATTAAATCCCACAGAGGTTAATTTTGATAGTATCATATTTGACTCATTCATACTATCATGCATATCACCAGACCCATGCATCTTAAATTCAAACAAACGACGTAACACATATACCTTGTTCACCGCCGAAGGTTTCTCATATGTGTTTTGCAAGGCCTCAAGCAGATCTTTCATCGTTTTCTGATCTTTGACGTTGAAAGCCACGTTCTGAGCTAGCGTCAGCCTGACCGTACCGAATGCTGACCATCAAGCTCTTCCCAATCATTTTGTTCCATCTTTTCTGGCTTATCACCCATCGCAAGATGCAACTTTTGGTGGCGGAGCACATCCTCAACGCGCATCCTCCACCATGTGTAGTCTTTCCCATCGAACTGTGGAATCTTCACAATTGCGCCCGCCATTGCTTCTCAGTCTGTAGATCAACCACACTCCAACCAAAGCTCTCATACCACTTGTTAGGATTCTCAGGGCGTAGTTAGCAGACAAACAATAATTAAGGGCGAAAAATAAATAAAGATTCGACACAAGGAATTAACGTGAAAAAACCCAAACCAGGAAAAAAACCACGAATGATGCACTATCAAAGGATTACAATGGTGTTTCAAAGATTCCAAAACCTCCACAATCTCTCACAGCCTTCCTAGAGTTACAACCTGAGAAGTCAACACTCACAATCTCTCACATGTCAATCTCTTGTGGTATAAGATGAAACACTCTCAATTGCTATACAAATAAACCTAACACCTAGGCCCTATTTATAGTCAAGACTACAACGTAATATTGCGGTTAATAATAATATTAACTTTTCAAAAACATGTGTTTCCTGATACTATATTCCAAAGTAATATTATATTTGCATGTGATTGCCCCTCACAATTTGGTAACAAATATAATATTTTTCACTTTATATAATATCTTTCCTTAATGAACACAATCTTGGAAGATCTTCAATATTATATGAAACTTGTCCACCAAGCAGAATTTTGGCTTTCCGAAATTCATCCCACCAAAATAATAATTTGGGCTCCACACAATTAACCCAACATTATTATAATTATTATTATTAATATTATTATTATTATTATTATTATTATTATTATTATTATTATTATTATTATTATTATTATTATTATTATTATTATTACTACTTGTCTTAAATCCGTGCAATGCACCGGATATCTAACAGTTAATATTTAATTATATAAAAGGCAACTAAAATATAATAATAACTATGTCATAAATTAGAAATTAAAAACTGGAACACTCAAAAAAACTGCAAGACCTATATGTAGATAATTTATTTTCCTAAAATAAACGTAATATATAATTAAAGACAATGAGGTACTCCAGTTATCAACGAAATTGATATAAAGAAAAGTTTTGTCTTGAAAATTCTATTACCGAGCATCAGTGATATAGTATTAGTACATAATTATTCAAACAAATTGCAGTGGAACTTCTGATCATATACAAAATTACAACTCATTAGCTGTTACAAACAGAATGAAAATAAACTAAAGAGTAGTGATATATTCAGTATCAATCGTAAACACTAACTCCGAAATCAATCCCCTTGTATGCTTCCTCAGCTACATTTAAGAACTTCTGGTTTGTATCATAAACATCTGGTAAAGCGAGTAGCACATACTAGTTAGGATTACTATCACCGAAAAGACATGAAAATGTAATAAAATTCAAACAAATTTCTACTACTGTATCATAATTTTCATCATGTTTACTGGATTTTCAAAATAAATGTTCATCTTCTCTACACCTTAATTAATGTGTGAAAACAATTAAACACCCCCCCAACCCCATGTCCAAAAAACAAAACCCAAAAAAGAGGGAAAAGAAGAAAGGAAAAAGGTTATATAATATCAAACAAGTAGGTGTGCGTATGAATATGAAGAAGGAAATGGAGGCGGGAAATTAATTTGTCCATATTACATACACATTCAATGTAGTCTTTCATTAAAAATTTGTACATAAACACTAACGACATTTGAATTCTGCTCCATGTTTGATTTTAGATTTAATACAAACTGAGAAAGAAAGATTGAGAGTATCTTTTATATTAGGTAGATGGCATATTGTTAAAGAAGCATAACAAGAAGGAATGCCTTGAAAGTTTATGGTTCATTAGAGAAAACATAGTTTAGTTTCCCTACAATTTGACGAATAATCAAAATCATCAACATTTAATGATTTATCAAATTGATTAAAGATAGTATCTTGAGATTACAATCTTACTATTAGCAGAATCTATGTAGATATGGACAATCTACTATTGCGAAATAAAAAGAAATTACCTGCAAGATTAATGTGGCTAAGTTGATTTGAATTTGGATTTCCTTCGACATACAAACAAAATGATCAAAGAAAACTTCATGATATTTAATTATAAGAAATTGGCTAAAGAACAAATTACCATGAAACTTTGATCTAACGTTAGTGGAAACTATAAATTTAAATTGGTTACTAGTTATATAATGGTATCCAGTAGGGATTATTCAGAGTCTGTGGTGTGGTGGGATTGAATTTGAGTAGTTATCTGTGAAATTAGTGCCTTTTTTTATTCTTTTATTATTGACAGATGGTTGGATTAAAGCGGATAATATGGTGGTTGAATTGTACTTGATAAGTGCAATTTTATTGGGCGAGAAATGTATTAAAATTAATTAGTTTTCTTAAATCTGATTGACACAGTTTTCGAAAATCACTCTACTTGCAGTATTTCAAAATTTAAAGATATTACTTTTATATATTAATATATAGATATAGATTTTTTTTTGATAACAAAACTATATTGTATTATAGTTAGATGAGAAACGTAGGGAAAAGTTGTTAATATATTTTAGGATTATTGGATGATAATACACTGAACTTTAGGGGTATTGGACAATAATGCACTGAACTTTTTTCTTGGACTCTAATATACTGAACTTTGAGGGTATTGGACAATAACGCAGTCAGACCAATTCAGCTGGTGGTTGACGCGGTGGTTGTCCTACTTTGAGGTGTAGTTTTTCTATTTTTTTAGAAAAAAACTTTTGTCGTGTAAGGAAGTACACATAAGCATGATGCCTAATATATTTTTTTGGAAAAAAATAGAAAAAACATACCTCAAAGTAGGACATTCACCGCGTCAACCGCCAGCTGAACTGGTCTGAGTGCATTATTGTCCAATACCCTCAAAGTTTGGTGTATTAGAGTCCAAGAAAAAAGTTCAGTGCATTATTGTCCAATACCCCTAAAGTTCAGTATATTATCATCCAATAATCCTATATTTTATTTATCTTTAATCTCATTGGTTGTGGACACATAAATATACTCTCTACTCATCATTTCAAAATTCAAAGATATTATTATTATTCAAAAAATTACTCGGAGGTATCCCAATACTTGAATAAACTATTTTTCGGTATCCCAACTTTTCAAAACTCATTTTGAGGTACCCTTAATTTTTCGGTTAGTAATTATTTGGTGTTTTTCCAGCCTTATTAAGTGACCGAAATACCCTTATTCTTCTTCTTCAAGAATATTTCTTCAAAAATGGAAGAACAATGGTATTTCGGTCATTTAACAAAATTGATGACCGGAAACGCACCTAATAATTTCTAACCCAAAAATTAAGGGTACCCCAAAATGAGTTTTGAAAAGTTTGGGTACCTGAAAAACATTTCACCAAAAATTAGGGTACCTCCGAGTAATTTTTTGATTATTATTATTATTATTATTATTATTATTTATAAAATTACTCGGAGGTACCCCATATTTTTGGTAGCCCAAGTTTTCAAACTCACTTATGAGTACCCTAAGTTTTTAAGTTTGTAATTTTTTAGTACTTTTCCGGTAACAAAACTTGAAATTTTGATATGTTAAGGCAGGAAGTGGACTATAGGCATGTAGGGACGTAGGGTATCCATAAGGTACCGATAATTACAAACTTCCTGCCTAAATATTTTGAAATCTGTAGATCTTATAACCAGAAAAGTACCAAAAAATTACAAACTTAAAAACATAGGGTATCCATAAATAAGTTTTGAAAACTTGAGGTATCAAAAAATAATTTTCAAAAATATGTTGTACCTCCAAGTAATTTTTTGTTATTATTATTAATGTTGAAAACTTTTGTTTTCCCTCAAAAATAAACATTCTCTATTTAGGGTTACTTATTTATTCCAATTGACGAATTATGACCCCACATGGTTTTCATAGGGCATGTGTAATGTTAACTCATCATATGTTGGTTTATATGCCTGCCCTGAACCAAAAATAACTTAGCAATTACATTCATTCCATTATTCTTGATCTTAAATCAAAGATTATTTTCCATTTGTCATCAACCAAATACATTTCTTTTTTTAGAAAAATCAATTAGAGCTTTCATTGACAAAACAACTTCTACAAAATTACTATGGGCATTCCTAGAGGGACATACATGACTTTCGCCCAAGGGAACAAAAAGGAAGAATCAAGTCGGAATTAAATGAATAAATCAAGCAAAAATCTTAGCAACACCTAGCATTTACATAAATCACAATTGAGTGAGCAACGCTATCACAATACTGGGTTTTACTATGGTGACAACACAAATTCATGTCATGAAGGATTTCTATCACGCATGATTTCATTGAACTCATCTACAAATTCATCTAAAGACAGTTCATCGATAGAAGTGAGCTCCACCGATTGATTCTTTGCTTCAACTCCATTCACAAAGGTACCCAACAAACATTAAACCCTAATACGTAGCCATCTTCATTGTATTAGAAATTTAGTGGAGGATTGTGTGGAAAGGGAATGGGTCAAAGGGAGGGAATAGGGATATTTTGTGGTGCTTCGGAACGCTCAACCTCACTTGGCTCGCTACAAGGCAAGGACAAAGTCATCGCTAGCTTGTTCTCACCAAAAGCACACTCATCCCGTATTTCTCTGGAACATAGGTTCCTCTGCTAACATCCTAACCCGATTTTGATTTGATGTGGGGCTAAATAAATCAATCTTAGCTTCTTGTCATTATGCACAAAGGAATAAAAGTTCTCATGACCATCATGAGTAGCTTACTTATCAAATTTCCACAAGCTCCCCAATAGAATATGGTAAGCGCTCATGGGGGTAAAATCACAAAAGATAAAATCATAATTCTTAGGCCTGATAGAAAGGCTAATTGACAGAGCCGCAAATGTACGGGTATGTTCTAGAACGTCAAGGTCGATCCTACAAGGACTCAGTCTAGCAACGCCGTGAACTAGCCATCTACTTGATTGCTTAGCTAATCAATTTTTGGGGAATTTGGTTACTTTAAATGAACTAATCTAAGTGATGTATATAAGCTCAAGAATAACGTGGAGATATCAAGCTTACAAACACCATATAAATACAAGGACCACTCATTTGGTTGAATAACCAAATCAGATGATAAAAATAAGCAGCAAGGAACATAAAACAAATGAAACCAAACATAGAACCAGTGATTGTGATTCGATACAGTCAAACCACGAATTCAATCACTTGGGAAAGTACTTGCAAACCTCGTTTGGTTACCCATACGCCTTCCAAAGAGAGATTACAAGCTCTACACAACACCACTTGATTTGCCAAATCATGATACCGGAGTAGAAATGATAGTTTTAGATACTCATAAATAAGGAAAGCTCATGGTTGTTCTCTATTGATAATATTCTGAACGAGGTTGAAACTATTACAAAGGAAATAATATACACGACTGAAAGTAGCAAGCAAGTACACACTAGGCAAGTAGGTCACCAACTATAACAACTTAGCTTTCCTAATTATGATGAAAGTTCTAAAGATGCTTAATTGGGCTAAGTACATAATAATTGAACTAATACAAGTCTTCAACAAGAAGAATATGTCTATCATTGAGGCAAAATACACCACTTGAGTCATACCACAAGGTAGCTCCCCATTGAGCCACCACTTAACACTTAGCGCCATTCCTTGAGTGCCACCACCTACTTGCTTGTTGCTTAGCATTCCCAACCAGCTGGTTTCCTCCTTGACGTCTAAAAGAGAGGGAAAATCGAAATTAAGGTGAGAAGATCAAATTACCCTTGCTAAAATGCCAAAATTCCAAACAGGTCAGATTTGAACTTCCTAGTGCATGTTCTGATTACAAAGGTCGTGTAGATCTCAAAGAAACTCCAAATTGATTGAACTTGGACATTTTGGAAAGCTCATTCAATGTTCTTCAAAAGTCTCAAAGGGTAAAAGTGGAGTATAGGTCTCAATTTTTAGATATTGGCACAAATAGCGTAAATACCAAATGGGATAAGTGGTATTTTGAGCTATAAGTGATTTGCTTGAACTTGTTGCTGACCAAACGCCTTCCTTGTACCACATTGGCTATTCTACTATCAAATGATAACTCATTTAACAGTTATTCACACCAGAACATTGGCATTTTGGTTGTTTGAAAAAAAAAAGGCATGCCAACGTCCTTCTTCTTAGGGATGGCAACGGGGCGGATCGACGACGGGGGAGTATATCCCCATCCCCATCCCCGCTCCCAAAATTTGTCCCCATCCTCGTCCTTATCTCCACTTCGGGAAATGATTCTTGCCCCATCCCCATCCCCATCCCCATCCCCATCCCCATCCCCGTAGTTTCCCCATCCCCAACGGAGATTTTTTAAAGCCATCCAAAATCTAACCAAATTTTAATCGGACCCGGTTTTTAACCTGTTCAAAATACAACATATTTAACTTGCTCAAGCAATAATGCATAAAAATCCAATAATTATGGAGGAGGAGGGAAGCAAGTTTAGGTTAGGGTTTCTGACTTAAAATTTAAAAATTACTACTTTAACCTTGCTATTAATATATATATATTGAATTAGAATAAATGTTATTGGGAATTTTAAAATTTTCAGGGATGGGGATTCGGGGATGGGCACGGGGAATTTTTTCCCGGCTGGGAAAATGGGGATGGGGATGAGGAAAATTTTGTCCCCATCCCCGCCTCGTCCCCGAGTGGATTTTGAAAAATCGTCACTATCCCCGTCCCCGTCCCCATCCCCATCCCCAATGGGAGTGAGGATTTTTCCCCAGAGCGGGGCGGGGCCCTAGCGGGTTCGGGGATTTCCCGCCCCGTTGCCATCCCTATTCTTTCTTGATCCATGGGTATCCTACGTGATGTCATTGCACCAGTATGACTCCAATGCAACCACCAAGGACCTTGGATCCCCAAGTATGAGACTAAGGCATGGGGAATCTACATCACTAAGCTAACAAAACAAGGAAATAAACAAAGATTTTAATTAATAGGGAAATTTTCTAGGGATTTTCTTTTCTAACAATGAGTTTGATCTTCAAGCCTAATTTGTACAATTGTTCTTTCATTCGGTTCAAGAATTGATAGTTATATGAATTCTACTGCTCTTTTGATGCTTAATAGAATTACTCTAATTAACCTAACAAACAACTATTCATATGCTTTTCAAGTTAATCAAAGTTAAAGATTTTGAATTATTAAATTATTAAAGTGATTCCTTAATTTACTAGTCTTTTCTCAAATTTTGCAAAACTAGGTAGAAAAGTCGGTAGTCGGATTATTCTAATTCACCTTTCAGTTCCTTTCAGATTAATCTCAAATCATAAGTATTCAAGGCCTTAAAAATGCTTATAAACATGAAGGACACAATTTTCTATTGATTCAAAATAAGAATTCAAGCACTAATTATGAAAATTCTAATCAAACACCATTGTTTCAATTTGCAAATCCCTAGAAAACTAAAATCTACTTGCTAATTATTATTGATAACATAATTAAATTCTAAACCTGATAATCAAACCTCAAAACACAAGAAGATGAATTAGGGTTGAGTAACCTTCCAGAATTTCACTTGAGTCTTTCAATCTCAGGTAGAAATTCCTTCAAAATCGAGTCAATCTCCTTCTTCGATATTCAGTTTTGTGTTTCTTTGATTTGATATGGATGGATGGATGGATGATTGTGAGGATGAAGATGAAGGATTGATGGATGGGTTTCCCCTAGTTTTCGGGCTTAAAATCGCATAAAAATGTAATTTCAACACTTAAAACCGTCAAAATCTGCAAAACCGCACAAAGTGGGCTGAAAAAGGGGCCCACCATGGACCGGAGTGGACACCAAGGACAGCCCAAGTGGCCTTTGTCTGGCCATTTTTTAGCTCCGAAATTCTTGAAATTTTACCACGGTTTGCTTGTCCAAGGGAGAGGTCCGTGGTGTACTTGTTTTCACTAAAAGTTGTAGGAATGATGGTGTTTTGTCCAAAAAACCTATAAATTTGTATCAAAAACAACAACACCAAGTATCACATGGAAATATGGATATAAATAAACATTTCTATTCAAAATAACCCCCAATCCACTATTAAAACTCCCTAAAAATCTTGGTAAAATATGCACTTATCAAACCCCTCCATGCTAACTCCTTGCATGTCTCTAAGCAAGTACAAGACTCCAAACAAAAATAAAAGACTAAAATGAATTGGAAAGGCTCAAGATGGAAAAGAAAAATATATATACACACCTCCACGGTTAAAGGAGGGTACTATACAACCAAAGTAAGCATGTCCAAAAGTCTCTTGGCAAGATCAAGAATTAAATTGAAACAATAATTGTAGCTCAAATCAAGATTGCAAAGCCTAATAGCAACACAATCAATCTATCTTGACCCTAATGCAATCAAGTTCTATTCAAATGTTTGGCGAACTAGTTGTGATCGATAGGATCTCACATTAGGGTATGTGGAACACTCTCTCTCATGTGTTCACAATGAGTATTATGTTCCCTCAACACCTTCAACCAATGCATACAAACTACTATAGGCTTGAAAAACTCTCAATTCTCTACCGTTGTAGACAATATGCACAAGTGTCAATCATGAGGACTTTTAAGGGTTGTAATGGGGCTAAGGTTTAGGGTAAGAAGGAAAAATATTTTGGAAATGTGGAGCTAATAGCCAAGAATCTATTGAGCAACAATACTTCCAAAACATGAAACGTAAAACTTTTTACACTACACCTCGATTAAGCACAAAACACATCCCTATTGAAGAAAGGGAAGGAAAAAGTCTACATAAATAAAAAAATCATCATGCTAATCACCTCTTATTCAAAAGAAAAAAAATTCTTCTTTTTCTTTCTTTTCTTCAATATTTTTTCTTTCTCTTTTTTTTCATTTTTTCATTTTTTTTCCTGATGAATAGCATGGATACACAAAGGATAACTCATTTCCAAAAAATAAATTACAACCTTCGATGAATAGAGGAAACAATTAATCATCAAGAACAATATTTCCCTCATCGAGCAAACTAAGCAACAAATATGTTATAAAACCGCCCCTTTTGTCCCTGCTGATTCTGAGCAAACTTTGACAAACCCCATTTGTCCAAAGTTGGCTCACTGGTTTGGCGGTGTTGGCACAATTGGGTCTCAGGGTTGTTTTACTTCTCCATTGCGTTCTTTTAAGGCTGCCCTTTGTGATCATGCCCCTATTGGTTGTGAGGATACAGTCTCGATCAATTCGATGTCGGATGTTTCTCCTGATCTTGAGGATTCTATCCTGGATCTTTCAAAGGTCGGTGTTTGGAGTAAAAGGAGAGGCAAGGCTGTGTTGAAATCTAAATGGAGATTGGTTTTGGATGCATCTTGAATATCTAAATCGACGTCTACTGAATCTTCGCGGAAGATGAAGTTGGTTGAAGATGCTCGTGCAGCGATTGAACAAAAGATGGCTCTGGTGGAAAATGTTTGTGGGCTAAAGGTTACTCCATCCAAGAAGAAGTGATTTGTTGTTTCTTTAGGTGGTTTGGGTGGGTTCTTCAGCTGTAGTTTGATGTTTTTTGGGATCTCTTGGTTGTAGCTTTATGCTTTTGCTGTTTTATCGGCTGTTGCCTCTGCTGTTTTTGCTGTTTTGGCGGATACTTTGTAGCATCTTTGATGCTTTTAGCCTGTTAGCTTCTAATGATAAAAAAAAGGTTATAAAACCGCCCTCAACTGAATTGTTGCTCTACTAACTTGGCTAAAGGGAGAGGAATTAAGAGTAGGCCAAGGATGCGCACTTATAGGGTAAACAATAAAACAGGGAAAAAGGTTAGCAAAGGGCTAACAAAAAGAGGTCATATCTTTAGGTGGCTTTTTGGTTATATAGCTACAAAAATCAGCCTCAATCATATCAACAAAATGCACAAGTCAGATATGATTTGGAAGAGAATCAAGCCAAGTTCTAGGGATGCACACATGGTAAGGTCACACTCAAAAGAAGATGAGACTATAAAAATGATAGTCTTTTAGGCTCAAAGGAGTCTCACGGGTTAACCTACCACAATTACTACATTATAATTTCTTTGATGTACCAAACACCAGAATTTCACCATCATGCACATGGATCATTCAAGACTAGATGAATCACAAACAAGACAAGCAACCTCAATTAAACTAGCATCCAAGTCTCTTTCATCATCCAAATCAAGCCAAAAATCCCAAAGTACACACTTGCAATGACAATCCAAGTGCACAACTCTTAAAGTATTCATCAGAGGATGGGTTTTCGCAACCAAAGTCTATCTTATTTTTTTCAAAAAAAAATCTATATGGCCTAAATGCAAATTTAAAAGAAAGGAGGAAAAAAATAATGCAAAGAAAAAAAACTACAAAATGCTATGAAAACTAAGATGCACCATATCATGGAAATCTAAGTGTACTTAGCCTTCACACCCCTCCATGCTTGGACAAAGCATTGTCCTCAATGATTTTCAATTATGAGTAGCATGGATAAAAGGGGCATTGCTAATGCATTCCTCTCTAATAAAAAACTAACCAAAAAAATTAAAAATTAAAGGGACGAAAGCGTAAGAACTCACGACGTTAGGTGCATGGTGCACCTAAACTATCACCTCTTCAAGAATAAGGCATAAGGAGCATCAACCACTCCATCAAGAGGTCATGGATGAGCTACCACTTCAGATGTAGTCAGGGCCCTTAGAAGCTTGTCAAACTCAGCAACGTGTGATTTACAAGCTTGCAAGTAAGAGAACAACAAAATACTCATAGCAAAGAACGTTAGTTGCACTCTCTTAAATAAGTCAAAAGCACTAAAAAAATAAAATAAAAATCAAAATAAGTTGTCTACATGATTTTTCTATGCGAGTCCTCTAAGTATATACAATATGGATCAAGAGAGGGATGATACCCTCTTTGTAACACCCCCAGGTTACTAACCACAAGATTAAGCTGACCAACCACTTAACCTAATGATTAGCAGCGGATAATCACTTGAGAGTATTACCGTCGCCCATGAAAATGGACTAGGCTAGACTAAAACCCAATAACACATCAAACACAATAACACTTCAAACAAACCTCATCGAGACATACTTAACACCACAAACATCAAAAGACCCTTTAGTTATACAACCCATCCAGGTGTGAAACTTAGACATACATGAAATTCATAATAAACATGCACAACCACCAAGAACCAAAAATCATCCACTAAATTTATCACCATCCCCAAGCCATTGAGCTTAGAAGACTTCCAAAAGAAGCTCCACATTCACCTGAAGTCCTCTCACGTTGCTTTCGGATTCCGCCCTTTTGAGGCCTTACCCTTGCCCTTTCCTTGAGTTCCTAAGGTAACAATACAACTTAAAAGTGAGATTAACTCTGTACGTATACTACTGAACTAGGGAAATAAAATAGTAAGTAAAACTTATCGTTTTCTAGTTTTAAGCGCGGCTCCCCAAAAAAAAAAAAGAGAAGTTTAAGACATCAAGAATCATAACATATATGCCCCTACTTGCGATCATCGGCTAGGCCTCCGTATGCGCAAACCCGAACCGATCGGGAGATCCGGATGGTGGATAACTATCCTACTGGCCAGATTTCCATGGTGTGCATCTAAGGCACTGAATCTAATTCCTTGGGTGCACTAAAGTACATACATGCTTTACATGAGGTGCACGAGGCACATGAACATGGTGTGTACTATGACACTAGTTTCTTAGTGTGCTTCTAAGCAGAAAAACCATGAGCGGAGCTTTAATAACTTTAAAAAGTCTTGACAGTTTTACCCATAAAGCTAACTTTTCATGACAAACTTGAACTAAATGCATTAGAAGAACCTTTCTTGAATAATACTTGAATTTCTTAAAAGCTTCTCAGAAGGTAACTCCTTGGCTTTTCGTAACTAAGACTTGAACTTGGTTTTTACAACATGAAATGGGATAATCACAAATTATAAAATCACTACTTGGTTATAAATCAAAGAAATTCACTCCTAATACATAAGGGAAACTACCCATAAAAGAGGTATTGTTAGTGTATAAATCTCATATATATATATATATATATATATATATATATATATGTATGTATATATATATATATATATATGTATGTATATATATATATATATATGTATGTATATATATATATATATATGTATGTATATATATATATATATATATATATATATATATATATATATATATATATATATATATATATATATATATATATATATATATATATATATACATACATACATACATATACATATATCCTCAGTATAAAAGTATACATGAGAACCAATTTAGCATATGACTAAAATATAACGAGAGTAATTAATTAAGTATATGAATTTCATAAAATCAAGTAGTACACGTACCTTGAGACTCTAGAGACACCACAGCACGAGCAGGGACTTAAACAGCGAGAAGGCAACGATCTCTTGGAGGAACTTAGAAAAGAGAGAAAATCCTAGAGTTAGACCCTTATTTAGCTAGGAGAAGGAATAGGTAACTTGAATAAATCAACCGGCTTGAATTATGAATTTGATTCCCTAACTTGCAATGAAAGGACCATAACTATTTCCACAAACATCGTATCAACGCATAAGAGGACTTTCCAAAAAGCATAAAACCCGCCTTACAACTTTGAAGTTAGCCCCGATGACCAAAAACATGATTAAGAAGGCCAAAGCTCTGATTTTCCTAATCTGTCCAGAAAATAGAAGTGTCGATAAAGCTTTTTCGAAAGACAATAACTTGGGTTATACTAACCGATTTAAGGCCTATAAGCTGTCTATGGAAAGCTCGTGATTCGTATTCCAACTTTTATTTTCACCATCACTTGATTTAAGCTTGGGAAAAGGTAGAATTTTAGCCTAGAATAAGGGCAGCCACAATAATATAATATCTGGAAAAACTCAAATTTTGTCCTTCAATCAAAAGCTTATAACTCTCTCATCCAATATCTTGTGAATGCATACCATACCATTCTGGAAAGCTCAAAATGTCCTCTAAAACTTTTATGTGCGGCCCTTAAACCATAGAAACCTCTAATTAATCGAAAAACTCCGATCTTTATACTGCCGTCAGAATATCTCAGATTCGCACGACTTCACTATTTTGGCCATAAATCCTAATATACTTATCCAAACGACGCACCGTAAAAACCGGATGTAAGCTAACACTTTTATTTACTTGATCATACATAATATTACCCATAATCACGTTCCTTGTTGTAACGCCTTGGAAATTTAATATAGAAAAGTCAAAGTCAAACTAACGTTAACAGAAAATTTCAGCGGAAGTCTCATTTTTTTTTTCTTTTCAACTGGGCGTCACTGTCGTATCCCCGAAGGAATACAAGGCGAGAAGGAAAGACTACAACTATTCGACAACGGTAACCAAACTACAAACACAAAATAACTTCAAGTCTTTCAAAAAGAAATATAACATAAAAGATAGCTTCTAAACATGTCGTCATCACTTCTAATTCCCGTTCCAAGCATACAGATCTTCACCTGAAAACAAAACATTTCAAAAATGAGGGGGAAATCTCAATAATGTCTACCCCTAACCGTTAAAAATAATTCAAATTCATTTCAACTCATTTAAGGGAGAGGGAACAAGTCAAATCGTTTCTCAAACCTTTAACCCTTATAACTGTTTTCCTCAACCCAACCAATTCAATTTTATTATGCGGGCGAGATACCGAATCTCATAAAATAACAATCGCCCACAAAGGCATCAAAATCATCGCCCACAAAAGGCATCAAAACATTCGCTCCCCAAAGGCGTTAAAACATTCGGCCACCAAAGGCATATCGAAACATTCGCCCACCAAAGGCATATCAAAACATTCGCCCATAAAAGGCATCATAACATTCGCCCATCAAAGGCATATCGAAACATTCGCCCACCAAAGGCATCATAATATTCGCTCATCAAAGACATATCAAAACATTCGCCCACCAAAGGCATCATAACATTCGCCCACCAAAGGCATCAAACATTCGCCTACCAAAGGCATCGAAACATCCGCCCACCAAAGGCATCAAACATTCGCCCACCAAAGGCATCGAAACATTCGCCTACCAAAGGCATTAATCAAAACCCGCTTGTTGTTTCACTTTGAATTAATTAGTATCTTATGCAAAGTCAACTCACAGCTCTCAAGTCAAACCCAACCTAAGTTATCAGAACCAGTAACAAAACTACTTATAAAAGACCATCTCAATTTCTTAACTCATAAATCAAAGACTATAAACAATTCTCCAAAATAGATGGCCACATTTTCCACATAAAGTTCCCTTCATGATGCAAATTCCAAAGCAGATTATAAATCAACAAAAACACATTTAAAGTGCATCTCAGTGGGGATTAGGGCATAGACATTACTTGTTTGTCTTCACTTCACTGCAAATAACGAACACACTTGAGCTCACTAACGACACGAACTAGCTCGGGCTTAGGGTTGAGGGTTGGTGGCTGGGTTGGAAGGGTGACGCCAGTAGGGCAGGGTCGGTCGGCGGCGCACGGAGGTCTGGTGGTGTCAGTGGTTGTCGAAAAGGGGGAGGTGGTGCGTCTGGGGTCGAACAGCAGTAACCGTCGTCCCTTCTCGTACGTCTGGCAGTTGGCGTCCACTGGGCCGGTGCTCGCGGCGGCGTCCGGGCAGGGAGGAGCGACGATGACGTCCCTGGTGGCTACGGCGGTGGCGTGGACCGGAGAGAGAGAGAGACAGAGGGAGTGCGATGGAGAGGGAGATGGGTGAGAGAAAGAGAACGAAAGAGAGAGGAAGGGTGGTTGCGGTGGCTAGGGCGGTTTGCGGTGATGGGGGCAGTTGGTGTGGTGGCCTCCGGTGACACAGGCGACGGCCGGGTCGGACGTCCGGTGGCTGGGCGGCAGCAAATCGAGGAAGATGGGAGGGAGAGGGTGAGGCTAGGGTTAGGGTTTTAGGAGAAGAAAATTCTATTTATACCACCTAATAACAACTAATCTAATTTACATAATATAACTAATATTAATCATAATCTGCCACAACTTCCACATAAACAAATCTCTGAATTTATAAAATAACTATAATAATAAAAAAAATAATAATAATAACAATAACAATAACAATAATCACGTAATAATAATAATAATAATAATAATAATAATAATAATAATAATAATGAAGCCATAATTAAATTAAAAGGGACCACTTAACTCATCCAATAATAGCACATAAAATCATACAATATCAATCATATAGTAATAATAATAATAATAATAATAATAATAATAATAATAATAATAATAATAATAATAATGAACACATAATTCCTCCAATAATTGTACACATGAAATTACCAAAACACCCTTACTTTCATGAAATTCTCATGCACATAGGAAATTACTAAAATACCCTTGTTAGTCCCCCGCAGTCCTACGAGCTCAAGTGCCAGTATAAATAATCACGAATGAATTCTCAATAATTAACGAAGTCAAACCTAATTTACTAACGTCGTCACGGTCAACACCTTTGGATTTTTCTGGGATTTTACACTTATTTTCTGGGAAACAAAATACCAACCAAATTGTATTCTTCCTTGAAATCCATCAACATGCACACTTAAATCTTTGTGTTCTAGCCTAAATCCTTCTTGAAACATAATTTGATTCTCACCAATACAATATTCAACCTTGAAAAGACCAGAAAATCACCAATTAAGACCATTTTAAGTCAGTGCAATCTCACAACAACTATTTTCACAATCTAACACCAAACTCCACATGCACCACCACAAAACTTCTATTCTTCTCATTTTATAGACAATCTATAGACATGCACTTTGAATCAAATAACTTTTCCATATTTTCACAGAAAATGACACTTCTAAATTGACATGCATGCTCATGATTTACAAGGAATTCACTTAACACAAACTAAGACACAAAGGGCTTATCAAACTCACCCAACTCTCTTCTCTTGAACTTGGATCCTTCACCTTTCTTTGGATAATTACTAGAATCTCACCAACACCTCTGGAAACAACATAAAATCCACCTAAAATCATATTCAAACAAAGATTTATTTGGAAAAAGAAAGAGGAGCAAGAGGGAGAGAATTGCACTTTCAAGAGGATGAAGAAGAAGAGATGATGACGACGTGTTGGTGGTGCGGTGCGAGCGGCTGGAAACGATGCCGGCGGCTGGCGGTGGCCGGCGAAGCTGGGCAGAGAGAGAGGGAGGATGGGCAGCTGGGGGGACACCCACACGAGAGAGAGAGAGAGAGAGAGAGAGAGAGAGAGAGAGAGAGAGAGAGAGAGAGAGGGGGAGGAGGTTGAGTTTGTAGTTTGAAAATATTAACTCTCCCTCCTAACTAGCAAATGTATTTAAGTAACTCTTCCCTCTCTCCTTAAAGTAACCGGCCACTAGGGCCTAATTAACCCAAATGTTTACAATTTCACTTCTTCCTCTTATAATTGTATCACCCAAATTCCCAAATTTTAAATATCCATAACCGAAAAATATTCACGGTGACCCAAAAATTAATATAAATCATCTTCTAAATTTTCATACTTATCCCTTACTTTCTCAATAAAAAGAGAATCCTAAAAAAAATAGAGAACCCGCTACGCAGGATTATTAAACAACCGGGATATCTTGAAATTTTATCGGAAGGAAAACTCGAAGAAAATTACACTTAAAGGGAATTTAAGTCGATCGTTGCACTGTTCAAGTCCTGCAAAACATACACTGATTTATAAAATAAAGGAGCACGCGCTTTATTTATTTCGTGAGTTAACTTTTAGTCTTGCTTAATCACGTTAATTAACACATATTAAGGAGAGGTTTTTCTTGGGTTGTTACACTCTTAGTCTACCTAAGGACAAAACAAGAACATTCTTCCTCCCCACAAACATATCACAAGAGTTAACCACACAACTCACACCAACATGAACAACAATGACCTTCTTAACAAAAGTGGGCTCCTTAAGGCATTTAGGGGAATGGGAAGGTAGTAAACAAAGTGTGGAGGCATTGAATAACACATGGGAAACATGGAGCACAACATCATCAAATTCTTTGCTTAAAGGATCTAATCCACCAACAACCTCCTCACAAGACTACTCATCAATACTATCAACTGACCCATGACAAAAATCATCATCATACCTAGCATCAAACCCATGGGATTCACTCACCTCAAAACCCGTCGACTGAGGAAAAGGTAAGGATGCATTATGAAATGTACAAGCACTATCAATAGTGTCTTTAGGTACGTTAGGGTAAGATGGAGCAACAGTTGGCAAAGATTACCCAGAAGGGTAAAATAGTTCCTCTATACTAGCCTCTAAAGGAACGGTAGACTCACACTCATCACATAAGCCAACATTCAAATTGAAAGACCAAGATTTATGATCAGAATTATGTGATGAGCCAAACCCTCGCATCATGTCAAGTGTCTTATCTTGTTGCTCTTGCATTGCCCTCATCAAAAACTCAAGTCTAGCATAACTAGGGCATGTAGAATCATCATGGTCAAAAGAACAACATAAACCACAAGGAGGCAAACAATGGGGTCGAGTATAGGAGCTAGCATGAGAAGAACAAAGATTAGGGTAAGAGTAACCATATATACAATAAGAATTTTCAAAATCAAGTGTATCATGTGCAAGCCATTCAAGCGAAGTCCAAGCTTCATCAACAGTTTTAGAATAATAACCCAAATACTTTAATAGAATACAGATCTCACCATTCACCTCTTCAACAACAATATCAAGAATATTCGATTTTCATGGCACAACAATTCCACATGGAATAGGGGAAGCAAGTAATCGCTCACAATAGCGCCAAAATAATTCCTGCTCAAACTGGGAAAAATGACAATTGTCATTTTTAATTTTTTAATTTTTAGTTTTTTTGAAAAAAAAACTTGGTCAATCTGAGATTATTCGTTAAATGGCTACTTGGGAAAGAATCCCCAACAACGACGCCAAAAACTTGACAGGCCGTAAGCATACGGGTACGTTGTAGCACGTCAAGGTCGATCCCACAGGGACTCAGTCTAGCAACGCAGTGAACTAGCCCTCTACTTGATTGCTAAGCTAATCAATTTTCGGGGAATTCGGTTACTTTAAATGAACTAATCTAAGCTAACAAAACAAGGAATATACAAAGAATTTTATTCAATAAGGATAATTTTCAAGGGATCTGCTTTCCTAACAATGAGTTGGATCTTCAAGCCTAATTTGTGCAATTACTCTTTCATTCCAATCAAGAATCGATAATTACATGAATTCTATCGCTCTTTCGACGCTTATTAGAATTATTCTAATTAACATAACAAACAACTTTCGTATGCTTTTAAAGTTAATCAAAGTTGAAGATCTTGAATTATCAAATTATTAAAGTTAATCAAAGTCTCTCTCTCTTCTCTCTCTCTCTCTCTCTCTCTCTCTCTCTCTCTCTCTCTCTCTCTCTCTCTTCCTTTTGGTCATTCCACCATTTTTTTTTCTAAATCCCCTTTCCAACTCCAATCAATCTCCCTCCTCCTCCTCCTCCTCCTCCTTCTTCTTCTTCTTCTTCGTTGGATTATCTTTTATTGAGGAAGCGGACAATTTCCCTTGAGTGTTCTCCTCCGTTGGGAACATGAGATGACCTGTGTTGGATTATCATTTATCGAGAAAGTGGGCAGTAGCCCTTGAGTGTTCCCCTCCGTTGGGAACATGAAACAACCCCTCTTGAAGACAATTTTCTCACTTGGAGGATGTCGGGCCTTTGATGATTTGATACTCATGAACTTGAAAGTCTTGCATTGTATTGACTCGTAACTCATGGACTTGGGAGTCTCCTGCCTTAGTGACTTGAAAGTTGTGAATTTTGATTTGGGAGTCTCTAACTTTGATGACTTCAGAGTTTCTTTTTTATTGAAAATCTTGAATTTGGACTTTACAAAACTTTCATGGCGATAACTTGAACATCTCAGATTTTGACTTGGGAGTCTTTAATTTTGGTGATTTGAGAGTCTTTTTCTTGAATGTTTGGGATTTAGACTTGTGAGTCTTTGGTGTTGATGACTTGTAAGTCTTGGATTTGACTTGGGAGTCTTTATTTTTGATTTGGGAGTCTTAATTTTGGATGATTTGAAAATCTTGAATTTTCACATGGGAGTCTTAACTTTAATGACTTGGAAGTCTTGATTCTGGACTTGTGAGTTTTTTTTTCAACTTGACTTGAAAACTTGCAATAAGTTCAATCGGATTCATCACTTTCATCTTCATTGAACATGATCTTGCCTTCATTTTTAAGCCTCGTGACAAGCTCCTTAAAAATTTGACACTTCTCCGATGGACGACTAATGATCATGTGGTACTTGCAGTATTTAGGGTCATTGATTCTTCCAGCTTCATTTGGACGCTTAACTCTGGAAGTTTAATAATTCTTTTTTTAAGAGGTTTATTAAATATTCCGGGTGTATCACAATCAGAAAAAGGATATTCTTTCTCTTCAAAGTTCATGGATGGAGGAATTCTTTTTTATGTGCCCCCAAGTGAAGGTTGTTTCTTCTTGACATTGGGTCTTCTCGCATCATGTTTGAAAATTGCGAGCTTCATGTCATGTGCTCGCATTGCCAAGTCTTGAAAAGTTGTTGGTTTACTCATATACAAAAGATAAAGAATATCCCATTCCATGCCTTGTATACACATCTTGACAGCGAAGGCTTCGGACAATCGATCTTTGCACTTAAGGCTGAGTGACCTACAACGACTGACATAGTCCAAGACTGTCTCCCGGTACCGCTACTGTGAGTTTGTCAACTTTGTCATACTGACGGTGCATTGAGTGCTGTAGAATTGATTAAGGAACTCTTGCTCCATTTCCCCACAACTGTCGATGGACTCCATTTCGAAGTATTGTATTCCAATCAAAGGTGATTCCTTGAAGGGTTCTAACGAACTGCTTCACTAGTTGATCTCCCTCAGTCCCAGCATTATTGCAAGTATCGATGAAATGAGCTATATGCTGGTTTGGATTCCCTTTACCATTGAAGTGAGTGAATTTCAGCGGAGATAGTCGTAAAGCATGTGAAGGGCGTCAATTCTCTTTGTGCAAGGCTTCATGTACATTTGAGTTTTGCGAGAGCCTCCCCCGATCTGAGCTTTTATCGCATTGGCTACTAGTTTTTTTATTTGTTCCACAGACAATGAGCCCGAGCAGGAACCTTCTTCATATTTCTCTTCTTCGTTGAATTTTCGCAATTAGATCCGCTGACGGAATCTTCATCTCCCGAACCTTCGTCGAATTTGCAAGCGGTTCTCTTTTCTAACTTCTTTGTCAATTTCTTGATCCACTCATCTTGTTGCTTAATATGTTTAGTCTTTTCTCGCTTTATTTCTCAAGTCTTGCCAGCATGGCCATCATAGTCTTGAATTCTTCTTCATAGGTAATAGCATATGTGACCATGATGAGCATAATAACGGTGTCGATAGAGTCAGTATCAGAATCGAAGGAGAGCGGATCTCTTGGTGATTAATTTTGGCATTTCCTCGCCATCTTCATAGTCTTCATCCTCTTCACTCAATGGTTGATAGTAGATTTCAAACATCCATTGAGCGGCTATCTTCTTCATGCCAATGGCTTGAGTCGAAGTAGTTTAGTTTGCCCGCGGCAAGTTGGAGTCAAAGATTTGCAATGGGGCACTCACACCAACTTATTTCTTGGCCTCATAGTGGCGATCTTAGCCATACTTCTGGTGATTACTCCATTGGATGTTGCACTAGTTACTGATTCTTGTGACTTGGATTGAGTAACTTTCTTCGAAGCATGATAGATGTTGGTCTTATGAGCCATCTTCTTTGAATGGCGAGTAGTTCGTTCTTGGAGAAAGAGATGAGAGGTAGAGATGTCCTACTGAGCATGCCCAAAATTGTAAATACATATTTCTAGGTCCAAAATAAATAAAGACAAGAAATTAGTGAAAAAATATAATTATATTAATTTCAAAGGATTTTGGAGACGATCTCTGTATATTTGTTACAAAATGAAAATGCAACTCATCCGATTCGATCTCCAAATGTATGACTTGATGAAAGACAAGAGAACAACTTCAATCTTCACTGTCTTGTGAATTTGATCTCTAGAGCAACGACACCTTGATGTGTTTGTTGTTGGAGACTAGACAGAATGTCCTTTTTTGCAATTAATTTTCCAACCCGTTTAATGAAGGAGCATCTCCATATTTATAGGGAATAGTTTCTTGTGATTGGGCCTTTCGCTTGTTAGTCATCCAGCTAGGTCGTTGGCCGGGCCTGCAGCTAAAGTTGACTTACTAGTCCATTTGAGTTGGTAAATTTGATGGTTGACTTAAGAATCTTTGCATTGACCTTAGAGTTGGGCCATTGACTTGCCAGTCGTTTGGGCCAAATACATTTAATTAATTAATCAGACTAATCCAAATTAATTAATTAAAATATTTTCATTATTATTATTCTCGGCACATTATTTTTTTTAGTGCCTACAAATTGCCCCATCGAGACAAGATCGGGTACACTGTCAAGTGTTGGAATGCGATTGATGTCTCGACATTTTTTTTAAGTGTCTACATATGGTCACCAATCCATTTGAGGGTATAGGGCTTTAGATGTGGAGTAGTGGGAAGATCAAATTTCTTTACCAATATAGTTGAGATGGCGTTGATACAACCTCCTCCATCAATAATGAGCTCTCTAACCTTGCCTCCAATAGTGCCTCGAGTGTTGAAATGTAATTCCTTTTGAGTCTTGTTAAGAGGAGCTTCGTTGGGGGTGTGCAAACCTCCACAAGACAAGCGATTCACTGGCATCTGCGTTAAGCTCGATCTCATCTTCACTAGAATCTTCCTCATTATGGTTGGCTTCTTCTTCTTGGGCCAATATGAGCCCTTCATCAATCTCTTGGGTTTCTTGTATTATTAATGTCCTCCGGGTAGGACAATCGGCTTGGAAATGACCCTAGCCTAAGCACTTGAAGCATTTCTTACTTTCCATCTCATTGGGAGCTCTTTAGGGGAGGGAAAAGCAATTCCTTTTCCCTTGTTGACCCTAGGCAAAGATGCGGAATTAGGAGCTTAGATAGGGCTAGGAGTGGTCGGACGAGGTGACTGGATAGGTTTTAACGCTATGCGACTATAGGATTTCGGGATAGCCCTTTCATTCTTTCTCCACTCAACCACGATAGCTATGTCTTACAAGTCATTCAAAGTGTGATAAGGTTGAGTCTCGAACCTTTTAGCGATAGCATGAGACAACCCATTGAAAAAACTCATGGCAGTTTTGCTCTTGAGGCTCTTGGAGCTCACTCTTGATCATAAGATGCTCAAACTCTTAAATGTACTCGTTCACACTTCTTTTGCATTGCTCAAGTGCAAGGGCCTTCTCAAAATTTCTTGTTTGTATGTGCGAGGGTGGAACTACTAATTCATTAACTTATTGAGCTTCTCCCATGAAGAAATCCTTCGTTTACCATCCCGAGCTCTTTGGGCTTTAATACTTTCAAACCACAAGGATACGACCATGGTCAACCTCAAACTTGCCACCTTAAATGCCTTTTCATCGTTATACCCCTTAGCTTTAAAGATTCGTTCCATCAATTGCGACCACTCCAAATATTCGTACGGGTCGAGGGAGCCATTGAACTCCGGAAGCTCAACCTTGACGTCATGTAAATCATCCCTCGGTGGTTACTCACCTCTTCCCCTTCGGTAGAACATATCACCGAAATAAAAATTGGGAGGAGGATAGATAGGACTATAGAAGGGTCTCCCTCTTCTCCCAGGTCAAGATTGAACCTAGAGGTGTTCATTGATTTAAGCAATTTGTGTGGAAAGGCATGAGGAACATTCCCGATCTTCGAGAACCAACTCTCGTGGCTCGGGTTAGGGCTTCCTCGAGCGGAGAACTCATGTGTGTTCTTGGACGCCAACTTGATTCTTCTTAAATAGGATCATTAACTTTATCTTTATCAATAAGAAATATGAAGGACGTATTGTACATTTGTTTTTTTTAAATTTTTTTTTGGTGGAGCTAGATTCTTTGTATTTAGTTATGTGTTTGGTTTATGGTTCTTTGTATTTTTGGCACAAGAGAGACAATAGGGAAGATTCAAAGTAGAGGGAGCAATAACTACACCAAAATTCAAATAACCATACAATGACAATGATGGAACAAGCTCTAACTCCAAAGAATCCAAATATCATAACCCCACTATCACACCATTCACCAACAATAATGCAACACCAAAACTTCAAATTCGCATAAGGGATGGGGTACCTAAATCAAAATATCAACAAATATATCACATTTGGCTGCAAACACCCAATATTGAACTTCTAATGATGAAAAAAATAGAAGATAGTGATCTCAAACATAACACTTTAATGAAAATCCGCAAAATTAAGATGAATAATAACCAATATCCTTCAAAGGAGCAATACCTTAAAAAGATCAAAAACTTGGATACTTTGATACCAAATGGATTGGGTTATGCAGGGAGAATTAAATGAATAGTTTGAGTTTCGATCACTTGGTCATAATAATCTTGAAGGACACCAAAGAGGGTTAGATATGGACTTGGGGTAAAGAAAAATCAACCATCCAAGAACTAGCAATCCACCAAGATTAGATAAAGGAAGGATCGACTACTGGATAAATAAACCAGATTTGGGGAAGGTTGATGGAAATCAACCCACGCTTATTCCCCTAGACCCAATCAAGAAGGCCCAAGTGAAGAACCAAGCTACAGATAGGGTCCTACATCAAAGGACTTCACCTTACACAGGACCAATAAGAAAGATTCGGGTCATTTACACCCAGTGGGTCAAAGAAGGAAGATGCAAAGCTGAATTACAAAGGCCTAAACATATGGTGTGTTTCCTATTTCAAGAGGATGTTCAAACATCCTAGATGGGCCAAGATCACATGCCAAGCCCAAAGTATCACACGTCCAAGTCAAGAATTCAAGCCAAATTTTATAATCTTGATTTTTGGATGTAATTTATTCAATTATAGCTTTTAATAGTTTTGGTGTGTTTTTATTTTAGAATAAATGCGAGATGACAAGTGAATTATAAACTTGATCATCCTAGGATTAGTATCACGTGTGATATTAGTAGAATAGACCGTCACTCATTGATTCCTAGATAGAGATTGGCTATTTTGTAACTAATCCATATTGGATTAGGAAAGCCAAACTAACTAGGATAAGGTTAGTTGTAACAAAAGAAGAAGCGACAACATGCCGGGAACGGAAAGATCCATACTTGGGAAAAGATGAAGAAGAAACTCCACTCCAAGTTTCTTCCTGTGACTTATTTCAAGGACAATTATTTTAAACTGCAACAACTGTCCTAGTGATCTAAATCCGTTGAAAAGTATACTAAGGAGTTCAAACACCTACTCTGGTGGTGTGATATGAAAGAAGATGAACCTCAAACTTTTGTGAGGTATCTTGCTGGCTTAAACGACAACATAAGGTATGTGGTGGAACTTCAACCTTATGAAACTCTTGGTGAATTGAGTACTTTGGCTAACAAGGTGGAACAGCAAAAGAAAAGAAGAGGCAAGGAGACATCAAACAGGAACCCTAGTTCCCAAAGAGCTCCCTCCTCGCCTCAAACATACACTCCACAAAAAAGCCAAACCCACTCCTACCCGTCCGCCACAAAAACGCCTATCCCTACTCCTCAAACCGTTCCTAAATCCGTTCCAGCTCCACTCACGGATAAAAAGAGGTGCTTTAGGTTTCAAGGGCTCGGTCATATTGCTTCGGAGTGTCCAAACAAGAGGGCAATCACACTGCTAGAATTTCAGAATGCTCTCTTTGAACTTGAACCGACGGATGTAGAAGAGGAATCCCACGCCTGTCACAACGAATCTGAAGAAGAGGTCATGGAAGAACCAGATCAAGGAGAGATGCTGGTTGTAAGGAGAATACTGAATAGCTCTCCAGTTCTTGAAGATCTGCAACAACGGGAAGCTATCTTCTATTCTCGCTGTACCGTGCAAGGGAAAGTTTGCTCCTTGATCGTTGATGGTAGAAGCTGTACTAATGCAGTTTCAACAACTATGGTGAACAAGCTACAACTCCCTACAAGCCCACACCCCACGCCATACACAGTTCAATGGATCAGCCAGGGTAAAGGCTTAATGGTGACTCAACGCTGTTTGGTAAGCTTTTCTATTGGAAAGTCTTATCAAAATTCTATCTGGTGTTATGTACTGTAGACCCCGAAAAAATCGATCGATGACCTTTTTCGCGGCGCTACTTAAGGAGTGATTGGGAGCCGACTAGGATTGCTTAACCTTAAATAAGGTTGAACTTTTAAGAATGTTTTCGTTAGCAGGTTAAAAACGATTTATGCGCCCGGCCCTAGATTCACCTTTTTAAAAAAGAAGAAAGAAAGAAAAAAAAGGGAAGGGAGAACAACAAAGGAACCCGTCTGAGTTCATGCTGAACCAAGACGGGTTCGTGGCTGCAAAACCCCACGAAAAAGGAAAAAGAAACAAAGAGAGAAAAGAGGACTAGAACCAAGCCGGGTTCCTTGCATCGGCAAATATTACCGAATAAAGAGACGAAGTAAAAGAGAGTGAAAAGTGGACAGGAACCCGCCTGGGTTCATGGATTGAACCAAACCGGATTACCTTTGGCGTTAAACACAAATTAGGTCAAAAACCATAAAAAAGGGTAAACACCAAAGCACAAAAAAAAGAGTCGCCAGTTGAATTTTAGGAGAAAAACAACAAACCATTAAAACATAGACTCCGGCCTGCGAATCCAAAGATGGATTCGGGGGTAAGGTTACGAATTTGACAATTAAAATCATCAAATCCTCCTATTCAATGAATAGACTCTACTAGAATTAAATTAGAGCAAAAAAAAAGCTAAAAGGGAGGAATTAAATATAAATTTCACAAATTTATCATTAAAATCATGCAAAACAATGAAAGTATAAAAAGAGAGAATTCTGTAAATTACTACATGTTTTACATCAACTATGCTAACCTTTAGTAAAGCAACATGCAAGAGGAGAGAAAAGGTGGAGAGAATATGCTAGTGTCAATATTCTAGCATACCATGGTGTGTTTTTGGAAGGGAAAAAAAGGGTTTAATTTATAGTGGAGTGGGGGAGTAGGGGGTACGTTTAGGTTTAGCCGCGACGACAATAACCCAGCCGAGTTACGCCGGGCGGATGCATGTTTGGCCCGAGAACCGACGGGTTCTGTTGGTGAGCACTGTTTGGCCCGAGAACCCAGACGGGTTCCTGCTGAGCTGAACCAGGCTTTGTCCTTCTGAGAACTCATTGGCTTGTTTTGTAATTGCTGGACTATTTTGCTTATTCTCGGGCTAGGAATGAAATGGGCTTGCATGCTACTAAACTATTTAGCTAGCTTATTTTTACAAACAACTAAAACTAATAATGGTACAAAAATCTGGTGTCTACAGATAGCCCCCACTTTGATTGAGTTTGAGTAAAACGATGATCAAAGTAGTCTTGATGATCTTGGATATGAATCAGAAGCCTGTTCTGAAGCTGGTTGACGATTGGAAGCTTGGTCCTGCGCCGATGTTGGTTGGCCTGCTTAGTTTCTTCCGTAAAGCTGACCGAATTGATCCGCCTCATTTCGCCGTGAGGTAGATCAAGGTCGTGCACTTCATTTCGCCGTGGAGTGCAAGACCTGTGTCTGGATGCTGAAAAGGGTGTCATCGCATTGTGAGGGCCCGATGACGGCCGCTGAAGATGGGTTGACCTGCTTAGTTTCTTCCGTAAAGTCGGTCGGGGTTGATCCGCTTCATTTCGCCGTGAGGCGGACCGAGGTGACGCTTGGAAGCTTGGTCCTGCGCCGATGTTGGTTGGCCTGCTTAGTTTCTTCCGTAAAGCTGACCGAATGGGTTGACCTGCTTAGTTTCTTCCGTAAAGCCGGTCGGGGTTGATCCGCTTCATTTCGCCGTGAGGCGGATCTGGGTGACGCTTGGAAGCTTGGTCCTGCGCCGATGTTGGTTGGCCTGCTTAGTTTCTTCCGTAAAGCTGACCGAATGGGTTGACCTGCTTATTTTCTTCCGTAAAGCCGGTCGGGGTTGATCCGCTTCATTTCGCCGTGAAGGCGAGGTGACGCTTGGAAGCTTGGTCCTGCGCCGATGTTGGTTGGCCTGCTTAGTTTCTTCCGTAAAGCTGACTGAATGGGTTGACCTTCTTAGTTTCTTCCGTAAAGTCGGTCGGGGTTGATCCGCTTCATTTCGCCGTGAGGCGTATCTGGGTGACGCTTGGAAGCTTGGTCTTGCGCCGATGTTGGTTGGCCAGCTTAGTTTCTTCCGTAAAGTTGACCGAATGGGTTAACCTGCTTAGTTTCTTCTGTAAAGCCGGTCGGGGTTGATCCGCTTCATTTTGCCGTGAGGCGGATCTGGGTGACGCTTGGAAGCTTGGTCCTGCGCCGATGTTGGTTGGCCTGCTTAGTTTCTTCCGTAAAGATGACCGAATGGGTTGACCTGCTTAGTTTCTTCCGTAAAGCCGGTCGGGGTTGATCCGCTTCATTTCGCCGTGAGGCGGACCAAGGTGACGCTTGGAAGCTTGGTCCTGCGCCGATGTTGGTTGGCCTGCTTAGTTTCTTCCATAAAGCTGACCGAATGGGTTGACCTGCTTAGTTTCTTCCGTAAAGCCGGTCGGGGTTGATCCGCTTCATTTCGCCGTGAGGCGGACCGAGGTGACGCTTGGAAGCTTGGTCCTGCGCCGATGTTGATTGGCCTGCTTAGTTTCTTCCGTAAAGCTGACCGAATTGATCTGCCTCATTTCGCCGTGAGGTAGACCAAGGTCGTGCACTTCATTTCGCCGTGGAGTGCAAGACCTGTGTCTTTGTGCTGAAAAGGGTGTCATCGCATTGTGAGGGCCCGATGACGGCCGCTGAAGATGAGTTCGTCTTTTTTGTAACCGCCTGACGACCGACGTATCTCGTGTATTGTCCTGCAAAAGAGAGCAGGAGAGCATCAGTTTATCTGAAAATCAGAGCTAGTCAGAGAATTTACCTGTCAATTGCATTTTAGCTCTCGGAAATGGGCTTAAGTCTGCCATTGTTTTGGGCTTGAATTAGAGCGACGAATTTGGGCTCATTTTGGCCTTGTGAACCCGCCTGTGTTTTCGAATTGGGCTTTCAATTGCGAGGCCCGCTTTAACTTCGATGGGCTTGGGTCGGTACTTTTGCGGAGGAAACCCGTCTGAGGTTCTTTTGTCCTGCATTGGGCCTGCAAATGCGAGGCCCACTTCTTAGGCCGGTATTCTTGCGCAGAGAACCCAGCTGAGGTTCTATCGTCCTGCATTGGGCCTGAGTTACTGGGCTTGAGTTTGGGGCGATTTGGGCTTGAAACCCGTCTGCGAAACGAGGATGGGCCAATGCATCTGGGCCAATGCAAACAAAAGAACCCGTCTGCGTCTCATATCCTTTCTCTTTCTTTTTTTTTTCTGCAAGGCCCAATTTTGCTGCAAACTCAACTGGGCCAATGCATCTGGGCTGGTTTGAGCGCAGGAACCCGTCTGGGGTCCCCTCTTCCTGCGTTGGGCCTGTAAACGCGAGGCCCGCTTCTTCGGCCGGTATTTTGCGCCAGAACCCGTCTGGCCTAGCTCTTTCTCTTTTCTCTCTTTTTTTTATTTTTTTTTTTTCGGCCAATGCATGGATAGATTTTAGGATAGATTCTCGGCCAATGCATGCCCTCCATTATCTTGCTGCTGGGGCCCGCCGCTTGGCCACTTGTGTGGTGTGCACTTAGCCAATTCCCTTATAAAAAAAAGGGCCTCTTCACACCCTCAATCACACATCTCACTCTTCACTTCCATTTCTTACTCAAAGAAATCCTTCATTCACTAATTAGGAAGCAATGGTTAGGAAAGTTAGGGATCCGCCCGTTCAACCCCATGCAACAAACTGGGCACATGAAATGTCCTCCCGGCGAGCATGGACTCCCAGGTCGGGTTTGGAACCGTCGATATTGGTGCCTGAACCGTGGAATCACGTATGGCACAAGCATTCACATGTCCGGGTAATGTCTTCTTCCTGACTTTGCTCTTTAATTATAGCATAAATTTGCAAGTAGAAATGTTTAATTCTAGCTTGTTGATTTAGCTAATAATAATGAAGTAATTTATGTCAATTACCCGTATTGTTCAAATCGAGCTTTAGAGAACCGAGGATGATAGGCCGCATAGTGAAAACACACCCGTTTAGCTTTAGTTGTAGATCCCGTCTGCGTTTGGTCTGGGTGGGCCGAAGAAAACGAGGCCCAGATTTTTTGTAGAACTTGTGTGAGCTGGGCTGATGCGGCCCAACCTACGGCCAGCCCTGCAGGAACCCGTCTGCGTTCCTACTTTTTCTCTTTTTTTTGTTTGAGTTGGGCTGATGCGGCCCAACCTATTCGGCGAAGGGAACCCGTCTAGGTTCCTGAAAGTGGGCGGCCCAATCCCCTTTTGTTGAACCCGTCTGCGTTCTGTCTGGGTGGGCCGAAAACTCAAAAAAAAAAAAACGAGGCCCAGCTTTAGTTGAGGAACCCGTCTACGTTTTGATGGGTGGGCCGAAGAAAATGAGGCCCAGATTTTTGTAGAACTTGTGTGAGCTGGGCTGATGCGGCCCAACCTACGGCCAGTCCTGCAAGAACCCGTCTGCTTTCCTACTTTTTCTTTTTTTTTTTTTGAGGTGGGCTGATGCGGCCCAACCTATTCGTTTGTGGCCTAACACTTCAAGAACCCGTCTAAGTTCCAACATATGGCCCAGCCCATTTTTTTGAGTTGGGCTGATGCGGCCCAAGGTTTCGGCGCAAGAACCCGTCTAGGTTCCAACATACGGCTCAGCCCACTTTTTTGAGTTGGGCTGATGCGGCCCAAACTTTGCACAAGTAGCCCGTCTGCGTTTTCTTTGGGTGGCCCGAAAACAGCGAGGCCCAACCCTCTTTTCTTGGGTGGGCCGAATGACTGATTTTTTTTTTAGCCCCCTAATTTAGTGGAAGCTCAATTTAGCTTTTGCTAAATTAGGGATCACCTGATAGGTTGCCGTAGGGACTTGTCCTCTTTTTTAATTTTTATGGTGGATCCTCAGGAGGACTCCCTTAGAACTGGTGGCAATATGCGGAAACCGATCAAAGTGGTGGAGCATTTTGCAGAGGATAATTGGGCGCTTACACTTTTAGAAGAGTCAGGATTCGACCTCTTCTGGAAATGCGTCAAGGCCTGGGAACCTTGTACACCACGGGTAATGGGGCGTGCGCTCGCGGAGAGATTATGGGATTCCACTAACACCTTCCACCTCCCTATGGGAGAAATGTCCATAACCCCTGTCGACTTCGTGATGATTACCGGGCTACGCTGGGGTGGTCAAGATGTCGAATTCGACCCTGTTGTGCCGGATCAGGTGATGGAATTGTTAGAGCCTGTGTTCGAACGGCGCCGATTTGGTCGAAAGATGAAACTTTCTTATGGCTCCTTTGAGGATGTCATCACTTCCGCTGACTTCACTCATAGGGATGAGTTTCATCGTCGCTTCATTTTCCTGGCATACTTCATCTCTGCCACGATGTTGGCCAACCGAGGAGACGATGTTTACTTGACCTGGATGAAAAACCTCCTTGATCTAGAGCAGGTCATTCATCGGAACTGGGCAAAGGCCGCTTATGCTAACTTCATTCGCTGGCTTCGCATTGGTGTTCGGCCTGGTACTGATGTGGACCCATTCTTTGCACCGGAGAGTCCGCGGGAGATGAGCGGTCCGAGCATGTGGAAGGTGCTCGAGGTAATCTTCGAGACGCTTCTCTTTTACATGCATTTTCCCCCTTTTTTAGATCGTGTGCCTTGGTATTGACGTACTTGCAGGTATGGGGGTACGAGTATATTAAGGGATTCACTATCCCTACCCGACATGTCCAGACAGTGCCAGCAGCAGAACGGTGGCACAAAAACTACCTCGAGCAAAAGAAGAAGCCATTCGGGAGCTTAGATGAGCTGCGCCGCATCTTGGATCACCTTGAAGAGGTACATCTTTCATGTAATTTCTCTTGAATTTCTTTAGAGCTCATGTTTCCTTTACTTGTGCAGGATGACGTCAATTGGAATGCCTGGGTTGGCTTCAATATTCCGCAAGACTTTATCCCTTCACGAAATGCGGCGCATAGGGATAGTACCCTGCGCTTGGTGATGGAGAGCCCGGCCGGTTGGGTCTGGAGTCTTGGTGAGAGGTTTACGAGGCAAACCCTGGGCCATGAAAGGTGGATAATACCATCAGACCCTCCTGAGACCATGAACGATCCGCGAGCCTTGCATGCCGAGGCGTTTAGAGCAAGAGTGGTTCTTGGTATACCAATCATGCATCGATGGCATCGCCCGACCAATTCTGGGAGGAATGGGAACTATATCGGGACCGCCTAGCCTTCAGAAAGGTGGTGAAGAAGACCTCTATTTACTCTTTTTATGTCCCTTCCATTATCGCCTAATATGACCAATTCCTTGTTTGTTGTAGTTGGGGCCCTATTGCAAGGATGACGAGAAGAGTCAGAGTAACTCTGGGGACACAATGGCTACCCGAGGCGCGACTAGTGAAGACATCAAACCGAATTAGAAGATCCTGGAAAGTCGGTAGGTGATTCCCCTTTTTCTTGCCTACTTGAAATTTGCTCAAACTTTGACCGATTTTCCTCATTCTACATGCGATGGCGATGGAAGCAAGCAAAGGCTTTCTCAAAAATTACTTCACACTTAAATGGGCTCGCGAAAGACCTTGCAGTTACGTGGTCGGGATGCAAACGTGGATGATGATGCACGATCTCGCCCCTGTGGATCCTCCTCGCCATTCGGATGTGCGCGTGCCTCGTGGCGGCCGAGCGGATTGACCCTCCTCGACATTCTTCCTTTATGGCCGACGCGAGGCGGTCTTATGGGGGTGAAGCTGCTCTCCGAAGGCACGGGGAGAGGAGTAGGCGGAGTACGGGCATGCCGGCTCATGATGACCGTGGGAAAGGTATGTTGCTTGAAGATAGCCATTCAACCAGTTCCCATTATGGAGACACGGATTTCGGCTACGACTATCAGCGTTCTGTGGAGAACAGCATATCCTCCATGTCTTTAGGTGAGCACGAGCATCAGGTGAGGTCTCATGATCATGGGAGTTCTCGCCGGAGTCGCGGCTCTCGGCGTGGCACCCCCAGCTTCGTGGTGGAGACATGCTCCGAGTCTAGCGCTGTTGGTGGAGCTGTGTGCGGCGAGCAAGAAGGCATTTCACTGCATTTAGGTACTCCTTCAGAATCTCATCATTCGGGGTCTAGGCGTCAACCCTCTCGTCCTTCGCCCCAGTACCCTTATGGAATGCCTGGGTATGTTCCTGCGTCTCCTGCACCGACTGTGGATTTAGGTTATGGCACTTCCTTTGCGGCGGTCGATCCTACCGTGGTGCTTTGCAGTGATTCGGGTGCATCTGCGGGGTGTAACCGTGCCCTCGCAGATGACGCCTCATCAGTGCTTCCGTCCCAACTTGTCGTACCCGTTACTCCTTCACAAGGAGGTTTGGAGCAGCCTCGAACGTCTGGATGGGGAACACAAACTCAGGAATGGTCGGGATGGCCTGTCCCAGAGCCGTAGTAAGAACTTCTTGGCACGCTCCACGGGGTGGCACGGAGGTAATCAAGAGTGGCGAGTTCGAACACTCTTGGCTTAACGCAGCGGCAGAAGTGTTGCACTTATGCAGCTCAGTGGCGTCTGAGAGGTGGTAGACTCCTCCTATCGATGGGACACTTACTTTGGAGCTGGTGGAAGCGGAACCCATGGGGCTGATAGCGCCAGTGGTGGTGGTTGATGAGGATTGAGAAAGATGCAGGGTCTTTATGCAACGAACCTATGTAATGCTATGTACGACTCTATGCACTTAGGACAATGCAATGCAATGATGAGATAACGTTTTTTTTTTTTTTGCTTTTTTTTTTGTACTAGTGCGAACTACTGATGTGACGCTTATGCAATAACGATGCTATGTAATGCACTTCTTTTATTTTCATGTACCCTTATGCACACTAATGCAATGCGATATGCAATCTACATGGTGGGATTACTCCCACTTCCCCAAACGAAAAAAGACCAAAATAAAAAAAAACCGAGAATTAAACGCTACAAGTAAGTTCGAGCTGCAGTTTCGGGGCCGGCGAAGACATTTGATATTGGGATTTTCTATGTGCCGCTGAAACATTCTGGGATAAGGAATTTTCGATCAAAACAAAATCAGTTCAACAAGCCAGCACAAAGATTAATCTGGACAAGATCAGAACTCAGTTCGAAAGAGATAGGAAGAAATTTTCGAATCCCAAAGGAGAGAACAAGTACTTCAGAGGCATAAATCCATGTGATCTTAAGAATAATGCAAATGTGCGCGGTTAGTTATGGACGTAGGTCAGTTAAAAAAGAGCAAACCTCACATAGGAAAGAACAAACACTCAAACACTCAATTTTGAAAATGTATGTGTGTTTTCTCATACTCAAACCAATAGAAACAGACTACCATAAGCTTGGTAAGAACCTCACTCTCCACTACTGATATGCAACGCACAAGTGACAATCAAAAAGACTTTTCCGGGTTGCAACAGGGCTTAGGTTAGGGTAAGGAGCGGTAAAATTTGGGAATGAGGAGTTAAGAGCCATGCTTGGATTGATTTTCAATGAATAAAACACTCTAAACTCTCCTTCTTTCTTAATGTATTCAACTTTCATCCTGAAACAATTCAACTGAATACAACCGGGTCAAAGTTTTCTGAACTTTAAATTGAATCTCCCTAATCACCCTTTTATTTTTGAAACTCTTTTCCCTTTTTTTTACTTTTTTTTTACTTTTTTTTTATTTTTTTGTGGGTGATCGGGGAGAAGAATATCTATGGAATCTTCGACTTTGATATAATATATGAACAACATAACCAAATACCCATCGCTCAAGATATGGGACTTTCAGATTCTCCCAAACTTCCAAAAAAAGGCAAACTCTCATCCAACCAAGCAAGGCAAAGGGATACTGGATATCAGAGGCCAAGGCTCGAATTGTCAGGGTTCAATCATGAAAAAAGGATAAACAAAGGCTAGGCAGGGCAAAAAGAACGGTAAATATAATGTAAGGAAGGCTATTTAGCTATGTAGCTTATCAAAATAAAATCGAATGCCTTAATCACTTTGTCACAGCGTGCAATGCAAATGTGTAGTCTCAAGCAAGATGCAAAACAAGTTCTAGAGATGCAACTAATGGGTGAGTCACTCAAGGGATCATGGAATTGATAAAAGTGATCAATTCAAAATTTAGGCAATGTGGACTCACGGGATGGGGCTCAATCAACTAAACTTAGCCCAAAGATTTGCGGCACGCACATTTATACTTTCTAAGATAGTCAAAGCAGTCAGATACAACTTTCATAACTTGTCTCAAAATCAGAAGGTTTGAAGGAAAAGGTTTCAAAAAACTTTTGAGATCTCGTCCAGATTTTTCTAGGTGAAGCAAGTTAAACTGAAAGTAAGAAAGGTTTACGGCCTCCGTTGGATGGAATTAGTCTCAGATTTTACGAGGGGGCTAGGCACGCTAGTGGCCATGGTGGATTCACTGGGTTCACCGGATTGGACAGGCGGTCTGTAGTTGGGATTGTGAATGAGCCTGTCGGTTCGTGGGTCACGGATGCGGGCTCGGAGATGATCTGTTATCTTGCCTGCATGGAAACTAACTAGTGCTCGAAAGAACCTTTACGCCACCCGCCCAATGCATGCATGACTTAATAGACCTATATGAACCTAGGACATGGACACGACGCCTACATGCTGACACAAGGGTGACTCACCCACTTTTGTGGGAGTGCATGTCCTAATTCTATATGGACCTAGCATGATGGTAGCGGGGTGACATTGACTCAAGGAGCGTCATAAAGGGCCGAATAGGATCAATAGTAAGTGGATTGGGCTGACTGCAGTATCGAACGGTTTGGCCCGAAGTGGAAGGAGAAGAAAAAACAGGCCCCAGAACGTGCAGGTTCGGACTGCAATTCCTCCCTTTCAAATGGGCACAGACAGGATTCCACAGTGAGTCCAACTAGGCCAGGCACATCAAACCCGTCTGGGTTTGGGCCAGTCCATCTCTCATTTGATCCTACGCAGGCTAGAATGACGTCCCATTCATGATCGGGCTAGACACTTGGACTCAACTTTTACAGGATTAAATCACATGACATACAGATGCGGGATGAGCCTAACCATGGCTTTAGATTCAGGGTTTTTCTAGGTTTAGGGAGATGAATAGGGTACCACATGTTCTCGTCCCGGTGCATTTTCCTTATATGGAATTCAAGGAAGAATGTGTGGGGTGTTGCTCTTTGGGTTTCAAGGAAACCTTTAGAGTGTAACATGGGGAGAGGAGAGATCAAATGCTTGGCGATGTAAGTGCATCCCACAAGTAGTGACCTCCCGCTCTCGGGGTTGATTCCTAGTTTTAAAAACCTAAACCAACGCTTTTGTGCTCCCCAGCCATAAAGGCCCAAGAGTAGTCTGGTATGCAATATGCCTAAAAAATGATAAATATGTGAAATAAATTAATTCCTCCTCTTTTACAAAAAACAATAAATTTAATTCTTTCAAGTTTTACCCTCTTTTTAAGTTTAAGTCCCCAGTGGAGTCGCCAATCTGTAGACCCCGAAAAAATCGATCGATGACCTTTTTCGCGGCGCTACTTAAGGAGGGATTGGGAGCCGACTAGGATTGCTTAACCTTAAATAAGGTTGAACTTTTAAGAATGTTTTCGTTAGCAGGTTAAAAACGGTTTATGCGCCCGACCCTAGATTCACCTTTTTAAAAAAGAAGAAAGAAAGAAAAAAAAAGGGAAGGGAGAACAACAAAGGAACCCGTCTGAGTTCATGCTGAACCAAGACGGGTTCGTGGCTGCAAAACCCCACGAAAAAGGAAAAAGAAACAAAGAGAGAAAAGAGGACTGGAACCAAGCCGGGTTCCTTGCATCGGCGAATATTACCGAATAAAGAGACGAAGTAAAAGAGAGTGAAAAGTGGGACGGGAACCGCTGGGTTCATGGATTGAACCAAACCGGATTACCTTTGGCGTTAAACACAAATTAGGTCAAAAACCATAAAAAAGGGTAAACACCAAAGCACAAAAAAAAGAGTCGCCAGTTGAATTTTAGGAGAAAAACAACAAACCATTAAAACATAGACTCCGGCCTGCGAATCCAAAGATGGATTCGGGGGTAAGGTTACGAATTTGACAATTAAAATCATCAAATTCGCCTATTCAATGAATAGACTCTACTAGAATTAAATTAGAGCAAAACAAAATCTAAAAGGGAGGAATTAAATATAAATTTCACAAATTTATCATTAAAATCATGCAAAACAATGAAAATACAAAAAGAGAGAATTCTATAAATTACTACATGTTTTACATCAACTATGCTAACCTTTAGTAAAGCAGCATGCAAGAGGAGAGAAAAGGTGGAGAGAATATGCTAGTGTCAATATTCTAGCATACCATGGTGTGTTTTTGGAAGGGAAAAAAAAGGGTTTAATTTATAGTGGAGTGGGGGAGTAGGGGGGTGCGTTTAGGTTTAGCCGCGACGACAATAACCCAGCCGAGTTACGCCGAGCGGATCGTGTTTGGCCAGACAGACGGGCTCTCTGAGCTGAGCTGTGTTTGGCCCAAGAACAGACGGGTTCTGCTGAATGAACAGGCTTGTCCTGTCCTTACTCAGCCGGCTTGTTTTGTAATTGCTGGGCTATTTTGCTTATTCTCGGGCTAGGAATGAAATGGGCTTGCATGCTACTAAACTATTTAGCTAGCTTATTTTTACAAACAACTAAAACTAATAATGGTACAAAAATCCGGTGTCTACATGTACTACCTATGGAAGCCTGTCATATTCTGCTTGGAAGACCATGGTTATTTGACAAGAGAGTTACTCATGATGGAAGAGCTAATACCTATACACTGATGGTGAAAAACAAGAAGGCCACGTTAGCTCCTCTAAAGACATCACCAACAACCGGGAATGATTCAAAACTCGTATCTTTCATCCTAACTGAATGCCCTGAGTTTAGTAAACACAAGGAGATCATTCCTACATAAACAAGTCTCGTGAAATCAGCAAAAACTTCGCTCCTTGTCGCTCCTCACGAGAACTCAACTGAAGAGACCTCACCTAGGTCCAGTCAACGATCCAACCTGCAGGAGATCACATGAACCCTACTGCTGCTTCAAGGGTTCGAAATACAGTTGATAGTCACGCTAAGGGTATGTTCAAGAAGGAAACCATTCAACCAAGTGCCCTAGTGATCGCAAAGGAGAAGGAAATTAACTTGGTTCAGAATCAATCAGGGGTTATTGTTGTCCAAACCCTAAGAAGTCTCCCTATATGGTTAGTCACACCTTGTGATCTAATCTATGTTCTTTCTATAATTATGAGACTTATGAATCAGGTTTTGAAGTCCTTCATTAACAAGTGTGTCATGGACACATTCATACATAGCAAAAGTGAGAAAGATCGAATCTTTCACATCATGGAAGTACACGTGAAGGTTCTGATTCACGTGGAGGTCATTGGCACAACCATGGTTCATATGGAGGTCCTGATCCACGTGGAGATTACAGTTAGGCTAGTTGAAGTCTTTGAACTTGAACCTTCAAGTTTGAGGACAAACTTCTTTCAACTAGGGGGGAATGATGAAAATCAGCCCACGCTTATTCCCCTAGACCCAATCAAGAAGGCCCAAGTGAAGAACCAAGCTACAGATAGGGTCCTACATCAAAGGACTTCACCTTACACAGGACCAAAAAGAAAGATTCGGGTCATTTACACCTAGTGGGCCAAAGAAGGAAGATGCAAAGCTGAATTACAAAGGCCCAAACATATGGTGTGTTTCTTATTTCAAGAGGATTTTCAAACGTCCTAGATGGGCCAAGATCACACGCCAAGCCCAAAGTACCACACGTCCAAGTCAAGAATTCAAGCCAAATTTTATAATCTTGATTTTGGGATGTAATTTATTCAATTATAGCCTTTAATAGTTTTGGTGTGTTTTTATTTTAGAATAAATGTGAGATGACAAGTGAATTATAAACTTGATCATCCTAGGATTAGTATCACGTGTGATATTAGTAGAATAGGCGTCACTCATTGATTCCTAGATAGAGATTGGCTATTTTGTAACTAATCCATATTGGATTAGGAAAGCCAAACCAACTAGGATAAGGTTAGTTGTAACAAACTCCCCCTAGCATAAGGATTCCCAAACCAAGGGAGAATAGGAGTAGTTGGCGTCTAGGTAGAGGAATTCATCTTGGATTGCATGCCAAGATTGAGTCTCCTAAAGGTAAAATAACTTGGCTTGCACGCCAAGTAGGAGTTCTAGTCCCTTAAGGACTCTCCTAGTATAAATAGGATTGTAGCCTCTCAAAGGCAAACACACAACTTTGAATTATGAAATCAATTAAGCTTTTAGCTTTCTCTCGAGTGTTTGGATAAACCCTCACCTCTTTTCTTCTATTGTATCTTGGGATGGTACCCAAGTTGATGTAGATTTGGTCCCAAACTTACATCATGGGAGCCAAATACTTAACTACATTCAAAAGGAGCTTGAAACTCTCACATTTGATTCACGTTCGAATAGCTTCAACCATGGAGGATTGATGATTTGCTCTTTAACTCAAGAACCATAAAGCTACCATGGAATATGTCCTAGAGTGAATTAATCTACATTCCAAGAGCATTCCAATGGTTCAAGAATCTTTAAATTTGGTCAAGTATAGAGCAAGTTATCTTCAAATGTAATCTAGCTTAGTTCATTTGTTTCTTTATGATGTAATCATTTGTATAGGATGGTGTAAGCTAGATGGCATCCAAATCTTGTATATGGCACGCCTAATGGGGCTTCATTTGCTATAAATTGACCCCTTAGGGTGCCTTGTATCATCATTCAATCAATATACAAAATTCAATCAAATACTTGTTGTTGTTGTGTTCTCTCTAGCCTTTGCTAGTTTCGTTCTCTTGAGGGAGTTCGTGTATCATCCCCTTCTTCTATCCAAGGGTGACATCCTTGGTGTTGATAGGAAGGAATTGAAGAGTCTTGAAGGTGGTGTGCCTTTATCCTCCAAGAAAGCTTCAAACGCCATTCCCATTTCGTTCCATTCAAAGCTTTCGTCTCTCCATCCATTCGTTCATCATTTCCATACATTTGGTAATCATCTTTCATAGTTCTTTCTATCTTCCCTATTCATTTTCCATCCCATTTTTGATTCTTAAGAACTTTGAGAAGCAAGATTCTTATCTTGGTTTTTAAAGATCCTATTTTCATGTGTAATGTGATCTTCCCTTGATCCATTATACATCAAAATTGGTATCAGAGCTTAGGAGATTGATTCTCTTAGTTCTTGATCTATCTTTTACCATCTTTTCACCATCTTTCCTTCACAAATTCATCCCCCCATCATCCACATCTCACGTCCACCAAGAACCACAAAAAGAACCCTCAAATCAAACAAAAAACCCACCTAAACACAATCCCCCCCTTGTCCTTCACCCCCACAAACCCCAAAACCGTGAGTCTTGCAATCTTTTTGCACCAAGATTTTTCAAGATGGAAGGTTCAAGCACTCTCACACCTACAACTACGGAGTCCCAAGAAGATGTTGAAGCATTGAAAAAAAGAATCACCTATCTCAACGATCAATAAAGAAATACATGCATCTACAACATAAGGTGAACCGAGGAGATAGTGAGACTAATGAAAGTGATGAAGAAGTGCCACAAAGACGTCCCCCAAGGGAGGAGCGTTTTGACTTTAAAGTGGAGATCCCTGAATTTGACGGTAATCTTGATCTTGAAAACTTTCTAGATTGGATGCAAACTGTTGAACGTGTTTTTGATCTTAAGGAAGTCCATGACGAAAAGAAGGTGAAATATATGGCCCTTAAGTTGTGAAAACATGCGTCCATTTGGTGGACTAACTTGCAAAAGAAGAGGCAAACACAAGGGAAGGACAAGATCAAAGCGTGGATCAAAATGAAGAAGAAGTTGCAAGAAAAGTTCCTACCACCAAGTTATCTCCAAGATAACTATAATAAATTGCAACGTTTGGTCCAAGGGAGCAAAAGTGTTGAGGAGTACACAAAGGAATTCGTGCATATCCTTTGGCGTTGTAATCTCCAACAAGATGAGCCTCAAACTTTGGTACGTTTTCTATATGGTCTAAATGATTGGATTCGTAACATTGTTAAATTACATCCTTACCAATCTTTGGACGAATTAAGTTCTTTGGCCTTAAAAGTAGAAAGGCAAAGGAAAGAAAGAGGAAAAGAAAACGTGACCAAGTACCAAACCACATATAAACCCCCACAAAACACACGCCTCTACATTCCACCACAAAAATCTACATTCCCCACAAAACAACCAAACACAAGAGCACCACAAAATCAACCCCTATCCATCCCCAAACCCCACGTCCAAGACCCAAAACCCCTAGCCCCAAGAAGGTGTTTTCGTTGTCAAGGCTTAGGACATTATGCTTCGGAGTGTCCTAACAAAAGGGTAGTATCTTTGGTGGAATATCAAAGTGCTTTGTATGTATAACCGGAGTATCATGAAAATGAACATGAAGAAGAAGAAGAAGGAGTTGACGTGAATGAGGAAGAGGAAGTAGGAGTAGATGAAGGTGAAATGCTAGTAGTAAGAAGGGCCTTAAGTGTTGCTTGTGTCCCAAACGAGCTAGAACAAAGGGAGAACATCTTTCATACAAGGTGTACCATTCAAGGCAAGGTGTGTTCTCTAATCATTGATGGAGGAAGTTGCACTAATGCCGCTTCTACAACCATGGTGAATAAGCTACAATTGGAGGTTAGTCCACACCCATTCCCTTACACAATTCAATGGCTAAGTCATAGGAAGGGAATTCGTGTGGATCACCGTGTACTTGTAAGTCTTTCCATTGGTAAAAACTACAAAGATTCTATTTGGTGTGATGTAATTCCAATGGATGCTTGTGACATTCATGAAAATAATACGTCCCCAACAACAACAACAAGAGAAGGAAACCAATATTGTGACATTCATGAAGGCCGATTATCATGAATTCCAAGAGCATAAGGATCTTATTCTAGCTAACTTGGAAGAAGAGGAAGCATCCCCAACTATTGAGCATGCACGTCTCCACCCTCTTTTGGAACGTTTCAAACACTTGTTCCCAAAAGAGATGCCAAAGGGATTACCTCCAAGAAGAGAAATTGAGCACAAAATTGATCTAGTTCCGGGCTCTATGCTCCCCAACAAACCGCTCTATCGAATCAATCCAAAGGAAGCTCAAGAAGTACAAAGGCAAGTAGATGAGCTCTTATCCAAAGGCTTGGTGCGTGAAAGCATGAGTCCATGTGCTGTCCCGGTCCTACTTGTGCCTAAGAAAGATGGGTCTCAAAGAATGTGTATGGATTGTCGAGCCATAAACAAGATCACAATCAAGTATAGATTCCCAATCCCACGACTTGAGGATCTACTTGATGAGCTACATGGAAGTGTTGTGTTCTCTAAGGTTGATTTGAGGAGTGGATATCATCAAATAAGGATTCATGAAATAGATGAGTGGAAAACGGCATTCAAGACCAAGGAGGGCTTATATGAATGGCTTGTGATGCCATTTGGCCTTACAAATGCACCATCTACTTTTATGCGTTTAATGAATCATGTATTGAAGCCTCTTATTGGCAAATGTGTAGTAGTTTACTTTGATGATATTCTTGTATATAGTAGAAGTGAAAGAGAACATGTAAAGCATCTAGAGTTGGTCATGTACATCTTGGAGAAGGAGAAACTCTACGCCAACTTGGAGAAGTGCCATTTTTTTCTCATCCAAGATTGTGTTCCTCGGATATGTTCTTTCACAAGAGGGCATACAAGTCGACAAGGAGAAGGTGAAAGCTATTCAAGAGTGGCCTACACCAAAGTCTATTCATGAGGTACGAAGCTTTCATGGTTTAGCATCTTTCTATAGAAGATTTATAAGGAATTTTAGCTCCATTCTTGCACCTATGACCGAATTGTTGAAAGAGAAGGAGTTTTCATGGACTAGAGGTGCTAATGAAGCGTTTGAAGTGATTAAGGAAAAATTGTGCCATGCACCTATTCTTGCTTTACCATGCTTTGATAAAGTGTTTGAAGTTGAGGTGGAAGCAAGTGGAGTAGGAATTGGAGCCCCCAAGAGGGCCGCCCCATTTCTTACTTTAGTGAGAAGTTGAACGAAGCTAAGAGGAAGTATAACACTTATGACAAAGAGTTTTATGCCATCATAAGAGCTCTTGAACATTGGAGGCACTATCTTCTAAGTGGTGAATTCATCTTACATAGTGATCATGAGGCTCTTAAATTCATCCAAGGGCAACACAAGTTAAATCCAAGGCACGCCAAATGGGTGGAGTATATGCAAGCATTCCATTTTGTGATCAAACATAAAGCGGTTAACAAAGGAGCGGATGCTTTGTCAAGAAGGTACTTACTTACCCATGTTTTAGATTCAAGAGTCCTTGGGTTTGAACATATTAAAGAGTTGTATGTAAGTGATGAGGATTTCAAGGAGGTTTACGAGCTTTGTAAGAAGCATCCCCATCAACTTTTTCACATTGAAAATGGGTTTCTCTTCAAAGGGAATCAACTTTGTATCCCTAAAAGTAGCATTCGAGAGTTATTAATCATGGAGGTCCATGGTGGATCATTGGCGAGACGCTTTGGAATTGAGAAGACCTATCTTATGATGAAGGAACACTACTTTTGGCCAAGCATGATTAAAGATGTTGAGCACATGGTGAAGAGGTGTAATACTTGCAATATTTCCAAGGCACACGCCTTACCACAAGGGTTGTATACTCCTTTGCCCATTCCACATCATCCATGGGAAGATGTAAGTCTAGACTTTGTCGTGGGTCTACCAAGAACACAAAGAGGCAAGGATTCTATTATGGTGGTCGTTGATAGATTTTCAAAGATGGCTCATTTTATTCCATGTCATACTACTTATGATGCTACTAAAGTTGCAAACCTATATTTTGAAGAAATAGTGAAGCTACATGGTATTCCAAAGACCATGGTGAGTGATCGAGATTCCAAGTTCCTTAGTCATTTTTGGCTTACTTTATGGAAGAAGCTTGGTACAACATTGAAGTTTAGCACCGCATGTCATCCTCAAACGGATGGACAAACCGAAGTAACCAATCGCACTTTGGGAGCTCTTCTTCGGATATTGGTGAGTAAAGACAAGAAGGGGTTGGATACTCTTCCATGTCATGCTGAATTTGCCTTCAATCGAAGTCCAAGTAAAGCCATAGGGTTGTCACCTTTTCAAGTTGTTTATGGAAGGAACCCTCTCCAACCTATGGATCTCACGCCCATCTCTACGTCAACAAAGTTTAGTTTTGAAGCTAACAAAAGGGTGGAAGAGATTAAGAAGCTACATGAGGAGGTTCGTACCAAAATTGAGAAGTATACCTCAAGTGTATCTAGTAGAGTGAATAAATCAAGGAAGAAGGTTGTATTTGAGCTTGGAGATCTTGTTTGGATTCACTTGAAGAAGGAAAGATTCCCTACCAAAAGGAAAGGTAAGCTTGCACCAAGAGGAGATGGTCCTTTTGAAGTTTTAGAGAAGATTGGTGACAATGCTTATAAGTTGCAACTTGGAGAAGACTATGAAGGGAGTTGTACTTTCAATGTCAGTGATCTCAAGCCCTATTATGGAGAAAATGAAGAACTTCCTAGTTTGAGGACAAACTCTTTTCAACTAGGGGGGAATGATGTAGATTTAGTCCCAAATCTACATCATGGGAGCCAAATACTTAACTACATTCAAAAGGAGCTTGAAACTCTCACACTTGATTCACGTCCGAATAGCTTCAACCATGGAGGATTGATGATTTGCTCTTTAACTCAAGAACCATAAAGCTACCATGGAAGATGTCCAGAGTGAATTATTCTACATTCCAAGAGCTTTCCAATGGTTCAAGAATCTTTAAATTTGGTCAAGTATAGAGCAAGTTATCATCAAATGTAATCTAGCTTAATTCATTTGTTTCTTTATGATGTAATCATTTGTATAGGATGATGTAAGCTAGATGGCATCCAAATCTTGTATATGACACGCCTAAGGGGGCATCATTTGCTATAAATAAACCCCTTAGGGTGCCTTGTATCATCATTCAATCAATATACAAAATTCAATCAAACACTTGTTGTTGTTGTGTTCTCTCTAGCCTTTGCTAGTTTCGTTCTCTTGAGGGAGTTCGTGTATCATCCCCTTCTTCTATCCAAGGGTTCCATCCTTGGTGGTGATAGGAAGGAATTGAAGAGTCTTGAAGGTGGTGTGCCTTTATCCTCCAAGAAAGCTTCAAACGCCATTCCCATTTCGTTCCATTCAAAGCTTTCGTCTCTCCATCCATTCGTTCATCATTTCCATACATTTGGTAATCATCTTTCATAGTTCTTTCTATCTTCCCTAGTCATTTTCCATCCCATTTTTTACTCTTAAGAACTTTGAGAAGCAAGATTCTTATCTTGGTTTTTAAAGATCCTATTTTCATTTGTAATGTGATCTTCCCTTGATCCATTATACATCACTAGTGGTTAGGAAGAGCTTGATCCTAGGTTACGGTCTAGATCAAGTTAGCCTTAGGTTGTCTATCTTGTGTATTCAAGTTAGAAACCTAGTTCTATCCGTTCTTACCTTTCTATCAATATAGTTAAGGTAATTACATTGTTGTCTTTCTATCAATATAGTTAAGACACAACAAACCTACCCTCCTTATTTCTCCATCCCAACGTCACGCACCTCCTCCCAAACGCCACCTCCTTCCCTTTTCTCTCCCCATAACAACCTCCCAACAAACTCCCTCTCTCCCTCCTCCAACAACCTATTTCTCTCTCCCTCTCCATCAAACCCAACGCCAATCACCTCTCCCTCTCTCCTCCTACCTCACGTCAACCCTCATCAAACCATCATCAAGATTCATCAATCTCTCCCTCTTTCCCATTCAAGAATCAACCTTTCTTGAATCTTGAAACCACAAAAGCCCTCATGGCAAAATAGCTTCCACAAAGAACCCATTTCACGAGAACTACTACTCTCTTTTCCACCCCAATCTCGTGAACCACCCCCACTTCCCTGTTTTGTTACACGTGTTTCATGTATCATCGGAATTAAGAACTTTTCTTGATCCGGTAATACATCAAGGGTTTTGACAACAAAAGCTTCAAACTTTAATTCATAGTCATCATAATCTAATTATAACCCTAAATATTGAGGTTTAAGTAGGGAAAGGGGAGGATTACTCTTCAAGCTATTAACTAATTACCATCTAAGGGCATAAACTTAAACATAAATTACTAACGGAAGAGGGGTACGTCAAATATAAAAGATGGTAAAAGGGTCTTTCTAAGGGTTAGGGAAAATACCCCAAAAAAGAGAAAGAAAAGAACGACAAAAGCTGAAAACTTGTATAGCACGATCGTGCCATTGAACAGCAAGATCGTGTTGTGCTCGCCACGGTCCGTGGCAAGGTCACCACGGTATATATTGACTTTTTTATTTATTTTTTTTGCAAATTTCAGTGTTGTTCAAAAAGGGAACGATCTTGTCCTCCTTGTTGGAGGGAGGGTCACGATTGTGCCATCTAACAACGCAGTCGTGACCTCCATTTCTTCCCTTGCTTTGCATTCAGCTCACAGGAGCATGGTCGTGACGGTTCATAACCCGATCATATGACCCTTTTTTCCTTCTTTCCTTTGGCACGCGGGATGAAATGACCCAAGTACCCTTGGCATACTCGAGGGACCATAACATTCTCGTGAAGACCCGTATATTAACCGAAATGCCCCTCCCGAGCGCCCCAAAAGAAGATACAGTGTACTCCTTCGCCTTTATTAGTATCGAAAACTCGAAACCTCCTTAATAAGGCTCATGATAGACCTCGTGAATCTTAAGACCCCTAGGTTCATATGTTTTCCGTTCTTGACATATTTGGGGCCCTAGGCGATATAGTAAACTAATTTGTAGATTGGGGCCCCGGTCCTTTTAAAAATCGGATGAAAAAATGGTGATCATAACCTATTTAATTCGGGTCGGCAGGTCGAACAAATTCGGGTACTTGGGAACAAACCAAGCTCAAGCCAATCTTATGCCATTCTTTCACATCACTTGTATATTAGAGCCTGAAAATGGGAGTATTATGCTAAAGCTTTTATGTCTTATCACAATTCAATACTCAACCTTCATGTTTGCATAATCAAGTATGCAAATCAACTTCAGTAGAAGCACCCAAACATTCAAAATATCAAATATATTATATGTGGGTCACCCTACTCCTTTGCGTGACATCCAAACGTCGAATGAGCACCATAAAGAAAAAGATTCTTACTCCATTTTGAAAGCTTGAGCATAAAATTATGATGATACACCTAATACATCCTTCTCGCTTCTAAATATATTTGTACTGTACCTACTGCTGATCAGATTATTGCATAGTCTTGATGTTTCTTCTACAACACATCATTAGCTCTACAAGATCAGTACATAATCAGAATCAACAACTACAAGATCAATCTTCATCATCAAATTGAGTTTAACGGGGACAGAAGCTTTTATATTAGATTGAGTTCATCTTCCGCAAGATTCTATATTTTATATCAGATCAAAAAAAGCCCCTAAATTTTAGATTACGGATTACTAGATGTTGATTGTTATTATTTTCAAATGAAAATTGCATTTTATAACTTGGGAAAAAACTAGTCGTTGCCCATTGCAATTAAGGATTCACCACTCAGTAGCCACCACCCAAACAATACCACTCAGCAGCCAACCATAACCAGCCACCGCCAATTCGACCACCAACAAGCACCACCAACATCACCATTTCTGCCCTAACCCATATCAAAGCACTAAACTCAGTCGCACCCATCCCCAAAATTCATCAATCTCATCTATCCCAATAATCAACTCAAAATCAAACTAAAAACAACATCACAACTATAATCTATCAGTTGGACATTATTCTTACCTTTATCAGTTGAAACCTCACCGGAAAACATCCCCAACTGTCATCCAAAAACGCCTAGAAATCCCCTTTCTTCTGTTTTGACTGACGTAAACCGAGCCCCAAAAGCAGCACACAAGAACCCTAAGCATTAAACAGCCGTTCGTGGCCCTTTTTCTAACCGTCGAGCACCGCTCTTCCCTCCCCTCTCCTCTGTTCCTTTATGACATGAAATAGGTGTTGGGGCCCCGTGTTTTTTTGAGGCGCAACACTAAACTGAGGCTTCGTGTATTTTGTTGATGGGCCTTGCTGCCTTGGTCCATTACTAACTATAAAGGCTATGCACTGAGAGTTGGGGCCCTAAATCTTAACCAATTTCTTTTAAAATGTCGTGGGCCCTTGGCGGTTGCCCCTTGAGCCTACCCTCAGGGACGGCCCTATGTCAGAGGGAGTAAGTTTTCATTCGTAGTAGTGGGATTCCTCATCTTAAAGTGACTTTCAAATTCTTTGACAAAATTTCTTCAACGATGTTGGGTTCTTTTTCCCTAAGGCCAAGCTAATTTTTTACGTTAAAATAGATGTTTTTTTTCTCCTTAAAGAGATTGCCCTCTAGAAGAAACCAGAGTTTCTATCTCCTTCTATAAGTCAATTCTTTGTTATTGTACTTCACTCAAAATTTTTGGTTGAATCGTTAACTATCATGATTTTCTAATAGTTTTACTTTTATTGATTTTATTTCAGTCTCATTTTGATCTAACTATTGTTTATAATTTCTGAAATGATTTATGGACCATTCTCTTAGTTTAATTTTCATTTGTTTTAGTTAAATACTAAACAATAAAATTTGTGTCTAGTCTTATGTGGTTCTAGTTTTTAGCAACTATAAGGGTAACGCCCGAAAAATTCAAATATGAAAAAGTCAAATGTTAACTGACATTAATAGCGGAAGTCTCATTTTAATTACGCGTTATTGCATACCTCTAAAAGAATACAAGACAAGAATGAAAAAAAAACTAACAACTGATAATGGTTTACTTCCTATTTTTTTTAGATAATTAGCGGCCTCCTAGCCTGAATTTATTCAACATAATCAAAAGTGCCAAGGAGCACAATACAATACAACTTTGGGCCAACATTGTAAAAAAGTCCACAAGATTCCAAAAGATGATAAAGAAGCCAAGTAACACAAAGGGCAAATACCAGCCTTGTATCTTCTTTACCTGGGAGGATCAAGACGTTCTTTCAATTGAATCTAAGAGGGACTACAACAAGGTTTCACCCCAACTCAAAAGATGAAAAAGATGAGACTCCTTTTGCTGTTGAAGCCCATAAAGCAAGTCTCCACCTGATTGCAATCAAGATTTGTTCTGTCTGAAACTCTGCCTCTTAAAATACCCTCCTATTCCTTGCATTCCAAATGGTCCAAAAAATTGCAAAGAAACTTGCAACCCATAAAGCTTTCCTGGTATTGTTACTGAAGTGTAATAGCATCCATTCTTCAAAGAATATCCTGAGTGAGCTATGTTGCAATAATTGATGCCCTAACTCTTGCATTATGATTCACCAAATGCTCCACCACACATGACAGGACATCAATATATGGTCTATTTCTTCACTGTGATTTGCATACAAAGGGCAAATATTGAGATTTGTGGATATCATGTTTTTATGTACTAGCCAAGCCCTCGTATTTAATTTTTTACTTCCTTTTAACAACCAAAATAAACTTACTTTCAAATCCTCGAGAGAACATAAACCAAACATTTAACTCAAGTCTTTAACATAAACTAAACTTTTATTCTCATAACTTCTTTCTCAAAATTTCAACGTCCTAACTTCTAGAATCCATTGTCATCACATAAATTCATACAAATATTAGGCACGTCAAATTACCAAATTATCCCTACTCTCATGCAATGTTCCCACATACGTAAAAATTACAAAAATACCATTATTAGTCCCTAAACGATCCTACAAGCTCAAGTGTTGGCAGAAATAATCGCAGATATATTCTCAAAATTTACTAAGTCAACTTAAATAATTAACGACATAACGATCAACGCTTTCGAATTTTTCAGGGTTATACAATAAGACTAACTTGTTCAAACTTCATCCAGAGGTGTTGGAAAAGGCAACATCTGTTTTTGCTTCGATGCTTCATTTTTCTCTTTCTATAAGATAAAACAATGGTCCGAAAAAGGAAAAAGAACCATGTTTGATTGAAGTTGCTAAACTAGTCGGAAATTTTTCCTACTCATCATTTTCTTACTGTTTAAAAATGGTTGGGAAAAGCCAACTATTTTGCCAACAATTTTTAAACAATAGGAAAAAGGATGGTAGGAAAAATTTTCAACCATTTTGACAAAAATAGTTGGAATTTCGAACTCTTTTTCCCACATAAAATTTGAAAAATAGTTGAAAAATTAAAAAAATATGAAATGGTTAGTTTTTCCAAGTATTTTAAATTGGTTGGAAAAAGGTGGTTAGTAATACAAATATTTTTAGTATAATTATGAGTGAAATTGTCACTCTTATATTTACTCTCTACGTTCTTAAATTTCACTCTTATATTTACTCTCTACTTTCTTATCTATGACCATGCTTTTTTTGTATTACAAGCATTCACAGCGTCAAAGTAGAGTTTTACAAGCATTATTATATGACTATACTTTTAAAGTTTATTTTTCAATTGTCATTATTAGCATATTGTCTCTCTAAAGTTTTATGAATATTGAAGTATATTCTTATGAATATTATTTGTGAAATTTATAAGTTATGTAATTTGAACGCATCATACCCTGTACTTGTAGGAGTATAATTCGAGCACCCAATGAATGAGGGTTGCAAAATTTATCTAAAATTTCATAAATGCCACTATATCAATGCCTTTTCGTACTTGAATCATATTCCAAGTCATTTTTAGTGTATAACCTTTTCTAATCTATTGATTATTTGATTTCTTCCTCAGTGTCAAAAATCTAATTAGCAAGATTACCATTCAAGAACCTACGTTTGACAGGATTATTGTCGTTTACAGGTATGTATTAATGCCTCCTTGTACCTTGTTTGATTAATTATCTAATTATATGTAATATCCTCTATTTTTCATTTTATTTTTCGTTTTAATCATCTATTAAATACATTAAAACACAAACTCCTAAGGAAAACACAAACTAAAAAGAAATAATTGAAGGTTTGGTGAATTTTAAAGCAAATTCCAAACCTATATAATTTATTACTAAATTTATAAATATAATATTAATAAAAATGAAAAAGAAATAGCTAAAGTCATACATAAGTTACCAATATTTAATGCATACACATAATTCTATCACTTTTCCTTTCAGCAATTTATTATTATAATATTATGACTAGAATCTTAAAAATAAAATATAATAGTAGATACTAAAGTAAAAATTTCATGAAAAAGCTATACTATTGTTTCGTATTCTTTTTAATAACTATCATAAAAAAGAAATTTTCATTGAAACTACTCTATATATTTTTGACAATAAAAAATTCAAATCATATATAAGCTACCAAAAAAAGAATAAGAAATTGGAATAAAGATAAACTAAAAAGTAGAAAAACATGTTAAAAGGCACAAATATAAAATGGAAAATAATAAGAAAATAGAATTGTCGCGTAGTTGTTGTCTTAACAATTTTTCAAAAAACAAACATCCTTCTTACGACGAAAAAATAAAATTAAGCTATTACCCATAATTGTCATGGTCATGAAATAAAATAAACTTAAATGATTGTTTATTCCATAACAAATAATATTTTTATAAAATTGGATTAATAATTATTATAAAATTACTCTAAAATAAATAGCGTAAAACTATTCAAAAATTACCCCTGTATCGCACGGGCTATTGAAAAATTATCCCTGTATCGCACGGGCTATAAAATTGGATTAATAATTATTAATATAATATCTATTACTTTACAATTTCAATCATATCTTAATTTTTAAATTATCAAACGTACCTTTATTATTACATCTTTTATCCCCTTTTCTTTTCTACTTAATTTTTTATCCACCGTTTTATTTATATTTTTCACATTTTCAAGAAAATGAAAATAATAGAAAGTGAATGTTCTTTAAATTTAATAAGTTGGGGCTAAAATGGCAGATATTTTGAAAAGCATGGAGTAGTTTTGTAAATTTAAAAGCAAAAGAAATTATTTATTCCCTTTTGCAAAAAAAATATGCAATAGTTTTGTATTATTATTATTATTATTATAATTATTATTATTATTATTATTACTACTACTACTATCATTACTACTAATATTATTATTATTATTATTATTATTATTATTATTATTATTATTAGGGGTGAGTGGTTCGGGTACCCTATGCTAAATATTGCGGACCTTATCCTCACCCATTGGGATATGTTGCTAACTCTGAGAGTCTTACCTTTATCAACTGTTCAAATTCCAGTATTAGGATACCTGTCAATTATGAAAATATTATTTTCCAACACATATTTTTTTATGAAAATACTAATTTTTCACTCAAACGTCAAATATACCATATTGTCCAATTATCATGGCCACCATACCATACTTGATTTTAGCACTGACAACGACAATTGAAGAATTGCAACTAGTTTATAAAATAATATAAACCTTTTAATAATTTTATTTATGTATTCACATTAATTTAAAGTTCCACATTCCATACATTCGTCAATTCTAAATTCCTGGTTACAAGTATTTAGAATTTGAGTCTGTTTGACTAATTCTAGGTTTCAATTCTGAGTAGCATTCTAGCAACCTTAACTTTACCCATTAACAAGTTTGGATCAAATTTCTCTAATTTCGAAACCAACCCCTAATTATTACTACTGCATCTCCTGTTACAATTACTAAGAAATTTTGTTTTTATTGTAAACAGAACACAATAAGTAACTCCAACTATATTTTGCCTAGCTAATATCTTTTGCATTCCATACTAGAAATATTAAAATTTCTTTTTAGGGAAATTTTATTTGTTAGGATACAATTTTGGCATATTTCAAATTGTCGATTACTTTTGAAATTACTCCAAGTGATAGACTTATTTTGAAAATTATTTCAAATGATAGGCTTATTTTGAAAACTTTAGATATTATTCCAAGTGAGTCGATTGTGAGATTGATAAGGAAAATTAAATGAAATTGAGAGATGAGGAAAGTTTTGTGAGCAATATGTTAACAACGGTGTAAAAAGAAACTCACGAGATGGAATAATTTCAAAATAAGTCTACCATTTAGAATAGTTTAAAAAGTGCTTGACAACCTAGAATAGGCAAAAGTTGAAACCTACCAAATGGAGTTTTTCATTAAATTATATTTGGTAAATTATTTTCTCAAGAGTAATTAGTCCTCTCTCATCAACCAAGGAAAGCATCAAGTAGAAGAAGAAGAAGAAGAAGAAGAAGAAGAAGAAAAGAAGAAGAAGAAAGCTACATTACATCAACAATGTCAGTTGCCGGTTGCCAATTGCCAATTGCCATGGAGATTCAAACATCTCCAAGACCCCAAAAAAATACCCATTTTTTAAAGGAAAGAGACAAGCTAGCTATAAAACACTACTAAGCCGACAACACCTTCTAATTGTACTTACAAAAAAAATCCAAAAAATAACCCCCAAATTAAAGAACATGATTTTTTTGAGTGGAGCGAATATGAATTTATTGCCAAGAAATTAAACTCTACTTAATTATCAAGAACCTCAAAATTGATGAAAGAGACTTGTTCCAGAAAATTAGATGAATTGGGACTGAAATGGTCGGCGATTGAATTAAGAAAGAGCGAGAAACAGACGATTTGAAGCATAGTTGAAGATGATTCAATGATTCGTCATCATGCTTGGAGAAATATGGATATTATAAAAAAATAATATTGAAAATAAAAAGAAGGCAAGTGTTGATTCTGAATTAGGACCGCAAGCACGCAGTGTCCACTTGTAGCATAGTCCAGCAAATATGGGTTGTTCCCACGAATACAGTAGTATCAAACTTTAACAAGAAAATAAGGATTTTTGGATGATAATATACTAAACTTTTAGGGTATTGGACAATAATGCACTGAACTTTGACCTTGGACAACAATGCACTGAACTTTAATGGGTGTAACAAAATAATGCACCTGAAACAATTTTGACAATGACTGACTTGGTGATGATCTTACATGGGAGAATGAGAAGATGAATAAGTTAGATAATATCTAAATTTATGGCATGTCAGTTAATCTACACAAGCAAAGGTGATTTTATACAATTGCAACAACAATCTTTCAGCAGAAACACTTTTAAACAAATGTGATTTTATTATAGTTTTACTCTTTTCAAATTTGATTCTCTTTGCATATGTGTGGATAAGCTTACATGTCATAAACTTAAATATTTTTGGATCAATTCATCTCCTCCACCTGCTACGTAGGATTGCCATCAAGTTAGCCACTGTCGAAATCATTCTGAGTTATCATTTTTGTTCAACACCCCCTAGAGTACAGTGTATTATTGTCCAATGTCAAAGTTCAATGCATTATTGTCCAATACCTCAAAAGTTCAGTATATTAGCATCCAAAAACTCAAAAAACTAATTAGCAAACTAATTAATAATAATTAAATGACGCTTAAACTAATTTATATATGAATAAAATAAAAATAAGAAAATCAAGAATTAAATAAATAGACAAAGATTACTAAATAACAACGTGTAGAATTTTTTAATACCAAACAAAAGTAAAATAAACAAACAAAAAATAAAATAAAACAAAATCTAATGAATCAACTAAATACAGTAAAAAAACACAAAGCTAAACACAAGAAATACCATTTGGATCAAGACTTGAGTCACTTGACTAACAAGCCTACCAATAACAACACATACACCACTATTAGACTTAGTACAATTTAATGAAAGATGCAAAGCATTGGAACACTGAACTTGCCTAACTTTGTCCCTATCATGTCTATTGTAGGTTGAACTAAAATCTGATTAAATAATATGATGAAGGAAATTTGATGTAATTTAACTCAAAGAAGAAAAAGAAAAGTAAAATAATAAAATGAGGAGACTTTGCAGTGGCCCTGCAACTGTTGGAGTATAGTTCTAAAATCAAGGCTTTAAGCTTCAAGTTAGAGCAATACTACCAGAACAGGTCCCATCAAAGGAAACTCAGATTAATCAAAGTAGTATCATGAAAGAGTGAAGCGAGGAGACTCGATCAACAAGTAACTTTCTTTCAGTTTCAAGCTCTGAAAATGGTTACTAAGATTTAGAAAACAGAGGAGAAAACATAATATATGGAAAAATTGAAATTAAATGGCAAAGTTGGATACAAAACAGATTGAAAGCTGAAAATAAAATGGATATCCTACCCATCTCCTACTCTTCTATTTAGATAAGAATTCAACCCCAACCTAACTACCACTACTCCACAGAATTTGGGTAGCTTTCGATATCTTCATTACTCCATTGATTTCCCTATCTATACTACTTTCTCAGTCAACCTGATCCATTGTTAGCCAATCACATCATAGTCCGATTCTTGATAACCTTGGTTATGGATGCTCTGAGTAGCTCGAGATGATTGTGATTTTGGCGAGAAAAAAAAGGAGGTGACGGTTGTTATGGCGGTGATTGATGAATCTGATAAGATTATGATGATGATGATGATGAAAAGAAGTAAGAGATGAACTAAATGGATAAGAAATAGGGCATGTATGTGGGCAACTGGGGAGAAAAAGAAATGATTGGGCTAGGTTTTATATAGGCCTGTTTCTTTTCTTACTTCTTCTTCTTTTTGTTTTTGGTCTCAGCCCACTTTGAAATAATTGTTCGTCCAAATCATCCCCAAAACTCCACTTTCAATATTTTTTTTTTTCAATTTTTCCAACTTTTATTATCAACCTGCAAAATCCGAATACACTACATGAAAAACCTAACTTAATCTTTATTTTGAGTTAAACTAAGTATAAAAATGCAGGTAAAATATCTTAATGTTTTACCTAAACAAAACAACCTACATTTAGATTTTGCTAGTCCTCGAGTTAAAAACGTTAGAAAAAGAGAAGGAAAAATCACAAAAAAGAAGGGAAAAAATCTAAGTCACTTTCGTAGGAATCATGATTGCATTTAGCGTATGCAACAAGCCCTTTTAAACCCCTAGGTTCCCCCTCGTGGACGAGTAGGCCTCGTGAGGGTTTTCAAAAGATATAACCAACAAAATCTCTGTCTTTTTTTTATTGTAAGTTAACACAAAAAAGAACAAAAGTAAAAAAAAAATAAAGGACTTAGGAAAATGGAAAAACAATGGGAGGAAAGTATACACAGTTCAATCAACAATATTACCCAAGAAACCCATCTGTTAGCATGTATATAGACAAAATGTACAAGTCGAGACAACGGTCTCACTACGTACATCTACATTAGACCATCACCGCATCATTATGTAGATTAAGTGTTCATCGGTAGAACCTCACTTTAGGATAAGTGGACACTCACATCATGTGTTTAAATTTTGTAGAGGTTCTCTCAAATCCTCTTCCAATGGCACAATCTACCATAAGCTTGGTCATACTATCAATTCTCCACCATTGTAGGCTAAAATGAAATTATAATCAAGAGGACTTTTAAGAGTTATAATGGAGGCTCGGGTTGAAGGTGAGGGACGAAAATCATTTATGATATGTGGGGTTAAAAGTCAAGAAGCTAATGGAGCACAACTTATTTCTCTAGCCATACCTCAAACTTCCATAAACACCTCTTCAAGCTACCATACGTCAATAAAGTTCAACACCTTTGGATGAGCTTAGAAATAAATTGAAGTCCCTTCATGCCAGTCTTTTATTCTCAATTTTTTTTTCTTTTTTTTAAAAATGAAACTGAGAATGACATCAGGAAAAAGATAGCACAACTCAAACCGAAGTATTTTCACCAACACTCTGAATTTAACAACGAGACAAAAAGATCACCATTTATATTTTCCCATATATCGTCATACTCTTCCAACAAGGTTGCTCCAATAAACATGACTTAGGGATATGGAATGTGTTTTGGCCAAGGGCTTATTAAATAGGTGCAATAATTATGAGGTAAAGATTCATTAGGGTCATAAAAAAGGATTACATATGTCATAAGGTGGCTTTTTGGCTCATGTAGTTTCAAAACAAAGAATGTCTCTAGCGCGTTATAAATGCAGATACCATGTATGGTCTCGAAGAGAGACTGACCAAGTTCTAGAGATATGTTACCATGGAAGAGTCACGCTAAAAAATGAACAAAGAGACTAACATGTATGTATTAGTCATATAGGCTCAAGTCTGAAGGGTTCATCTACCAAGGTCAAACACTAAATCTAATAAGGGGGTTCAAGATTAGATATGAGATTTCACAATTTAACCAAAGTGTATCATATACATTTTATTTATATACAAGCTAACGAATTAGGCACGAGGGATCAAAAGTCAATCAAGTTAGTATATAACCTCCCCAAAAAAAATTTTTAAAAAAAGAAAAAGGAAGAGAAAAAAAGGGAAAAACAAAAAAAGAAAAAAGAAAAGAAAAATATAAGATAGAAACAAAATCATGATGAACATCACCCTCACCATACACTTAAATGAGCAATGTCCCTATTGCACAAAAAGCACAAGAATGGCGCACACAGAAAGAAAAGAAAAGAAAAGAAAAGAAAATAAATGAACTAAGGAGAAAATGAAGAGAGAAATAGAAAAACATATAAAAACAAAAATGCGGTTATGTACAAAGGAACAATAGTAGCGGGTTGAATGCTAGATGCATCCAAGCAACCGTCTCCATGTCATCAGTCCTCACACTGTGGTTTGTAGAGCGTCATCCAGTTTACTTCTCTTTCCTCAAGTAACTCCAAAAATGGCTTTAACCTACCATTGACTTTAAACTGCGAATTTGTTACCGAGTCCTATATTTCTATTGTACCATAGGGAAGAACATGAGAAACAATATAAGGACGTGTCCAATGAGATCTCAACTTACTTGGAAAAAGGTGTAGCTTGGAGTCATATAGTAACACCTTCTGGCCTGGAAAAAAACTCTTTTCTTCGAATGTGCCTGTCATGAAATAGTATGGCTCTCTCTTTATGAATTGTAGAGTTCTCATAGGCCTCCATCCTTATTTCTTCCAACTTACTTAACTGCAATTTCCTCTCTACCCCAACTTCCTCTAAGTCAAAGTTCAAAGTCTTTTGTGCCCATATAGCCTTATGTTCAAGCCCTACAAGAAGATGACATGACTTACCATGTAAAACTTTGAAAGGAGACATGCCTAAAGGAGTCTTAAAGTGGTTCTATAAGCCCATCAACGAGCTTGTCTGACCAATCTTTTCGGTTCCTATTCACAGTTTTCTCCAAAATCTGTTTGATCTGTCTGTTAGAAACCTCTACCTGGCCATTGGTCTAGGGGTGATAAGGGGTAGTTAAGCAATGTACGATCGAGTACTTTTTCAACAATGCATTAAAAGAGTGATTCTAAAAATGAGTACCTTAATCACTAATGATAACCCTAGGCATGCCATACCTTGAAAAATGTTCTCCCTATGGAATTTCAAAACTACTCTAGTCTCAGTTGACTTGGTTGGCACTGCCTCTATCCACTTAGACACGTAGTCCACAGCCAAAAGAATGTACTCATTTCCAAAATAAGAAGGAAACGATCCCATAAAATCAATCCCCCAAACATCAAAGATCTCAACCCCAATAATAGGATTAAGGGGCATCATGTCTCTCCTACTGATTTTGCGAGTCTGTTGACATCTAGGATAACTCTTATAGTACAAATGTGCATCCTTAAACAAAGTAGGCCAATACAAATCACATTGAAGGACTTTGGTAGCTATTTTCTTGCAACTAAAATGCCCCCCACAAGCCTAGTCATGATAAAATGATAAGACGCTTCTAACCTCATTATTAGGGATACATCTTCTAAAGATCTGGTCAGAACAATGCTCAAACAAGTAAGGGTCATCCCAACAGAAAAACTTCAACAAAGAAAAGAATTTGACTTTGTCAAACTTACTCCAACCTAAGGGTACCTCACTCGTCACTAAGTAATTGACAATATCAGCATACTATGGTTCATATTGATTCATAAGTAACTGCTCATTAGGGAAGCACTCAGAAATAAGGGACTCACTCTTATTTTCAACAACGATTCGGGATAAGTGATCTGCAACCAGGTTCTCAAACCGTTTCCTATCTCGAATCTCACAATCAAATTCCTGCAAAAGCAAAATCCACCCAAGTAGCCTAGGCTTTGCATCTTTCTTGGAGAGAAGGTGTTTAACCGCAGCATGGTCAGTATAAACAATCACATAAGAGCCAATCAAGTAGGGAAAAAATTTATCAAGAGCAAACACTACTACTAAAAATCTCTTTCTCAGTCACAATATAGTTCAATTGGGCAACATTCAGGGTATGGCTTACGTAATATATGACTTGAGGTTTCGTATCCATACGTTGTCCTAAGACAACCCCTACAACATAGTCAGAAGCATTACACATCAGCTGAAAGGGTTCTCCCCAGATGGGAGGGTGTAGGATAGGGGCAGAAGTTTGGGCTTCTTTCAGCCGAGTGAATGCCTTTGAACACTTTTCCAAGAAGTTAAAAGGCACACCCTTAGCTAAAAGATTGGTCAAGGGCTTAACAATTTTACAAAAGTCTTAGATAAACCTTTTATGAAATCCTGCATGCCCTAAAAATGACCTAATGTCCTTCACACAAGTGGAGGGGGAAGATTAGAAATCAAATCAATTCTAGCTTTATCAACTTCAATCCCTTCATGCGAAATTACATCCCTAGAACTATTCCCTTTTTAACCATAAAATGGCATCTTTCCCAGTTCATAGTCAAAATTTTCTCCCTACATCTTTCTATAACCTTTGTCAAATTAGCCAAACAGTCATCAAATGAGGAACCAAACACAGAAAAATCATCCATGAACACTTCAATGCATTATCCAATCATATCAGAAAATATAGAAATCATGCAACACTGAAAAGTGGCAGGAGCATTACAAAGACCAAAGGGCATTCTCCTAAAGGCAAAAGTACCAAAGGGACAGGTGAACATGGTCTTATCCTAGTCCTCAGGTGCTATGGAAGTTGGGTATAGCTATAGTATCCATCTAGAAAGCAGTAGTAACTATGTTCAACTAACCTATCAAGTGCTTGATCCATAAAAGGTAGAGGGAAGTGTTCTTTCCTACTGGCGACATTTAACTTCCTATAATCAATACAAACTCGCCACCTAGACTGGGTCTAGTGGGAACTAACTCATTCTTGTCATTCCTAATTACGGTAACACCGGTCTTTTTAGGTACAACTTGAACAGGGCTAACCTACTCACTATCTGAAATGGGATAGATGATCCCATGGTCTAACCTTAATGACCACTTTCTTAACAACATCTTGCATGGTCGGGTTCAGACGTCTTTGGTGGTCTCTATAAGGTTTAGCATCGTCCATATGATGATTCTATGTTGGACAATAAAGGGGCTAATACCTTTGATGTCACCTAAGGTTGACCCTATGGCCTCTTTATTGCCTTAAGTATTTTCATCAACTTTTCCTCTTGGTCTTGGCACAGGTCAGATGCAATAATCATAGGAAAAGTCTCATTAGGACCCAGAAAGGCATTGTAACACCCTAGAAGCTCAATTATGAAAAGTCAAACATTGACTAACGGTTATAGTGGAAATCTCATTTTTTTCTTTTTAATTGGGTGTTACTGTCGTATCTCCAAAGGAATACAAGGCAAGAAAGGAAAACTAACAAATTAATCATTTTTACTTCTATTTAATAGATGAAAGAAATTTCAAATTCGAGAGACGCACAACTAAACATTAACTTCAATTCTAAAACATAAACTAAACTTTATTCTCCAAACTTCTAACTTCAAAACTATCGTCCTCACTTCTAGTTCTCGTTCCAACAATAGAACTCGATCTTCACCTGAAACAAAACATTTCAAAACATGAGGATGACTCAATAATGTCAGCCCTGACTGTCAAAACAGGTTAAAATTCATTTCCATTCATTTTAGGGGGAAGAAGTGAACAAGTCAAGTCATTTCACAAACTTAGTTTCCCAATCAACCATAACCATCTTTCACATATTAATTAAGCGAGTGGAGCTTTCTTATTTTCCCCTCGAAGTCCCAGACTTCGCATATAATCATATCTCAATATCATTCTCAAACACAATCTCAAACACACAGATGGTCATCCATTTCACATACATACAAACACTGAACTCCGGGGAAGTAACACTTATCAGGCATCCCTGATCTCTTAACAACTCCCTTGCAGGATACCACATCCTGGTCTTTGGGGACGTTCCCCGAACCCGCATTTATGTCCTGTTTGAATTATTAATCAAGTTTAATATACCACACCTTTCAAGTCTCAAACAACAAATCCTATTTTCCGGCCAAAACCATTTCCAAATTAAACATAAAAGACTGTCGACATTCAATTAACTCAAAGAACATAATTCAACATCCAAAATAGATAGTCAATTTTCACCATAAAATTCCCTTTCGGGGTGCAATTTCCAAAACATATTCAAAACCATAAAACATGTAAAGTGCATCCTAGTGGGGATGAGGACATAGAATTACCTGGAATTCTTCACTTCACTTCACTTCACCTCCACAAACACTCTTGAGCTCACTAAAACGACGCAGTCTAGATCATGCCTAAAAATAGAATAATTCTATGATTAATAATGTCTCTCAAAGTTAGTACTCACTACCTTCTACCTCACCCCACCCTAGAAACACTATAAGGTCCCCATCATTCAAGTAATAAAATATTTGAACCACACATCACATGCATATAAATAAAACATATTTATAACAAATGAAAAAACTTAACAGATTACTATACTCTCATCGTAAAGGCCATAACTTGACTTCCCGACGCCCTATGGGTCTTATTTTTGACTTTATGAAAAACCTCGAGATATTTAATAAAACTCTTATGATGACTCCGAGACCTAAAACACACTCTAAGTTTCCCAAAAACAGCCAACCATCAAATCTGCCCATATCAAACCTAGGTCGGGTAATTGGGTCATAACTCGAATTATACACCTCGAAAGCCCGATCCGCAAAATTCCTATGAAACCTAAAATCCTAGGGAACTTCCAGTCCGAACGGTAAGATTAAAGCTTGACTATATAATTTATGGTGGGTGTTCGAACAAGACCTATCAAAACTATTCCGAAACCGATTAAATTTTATTTTGTATCTCAAATCTTAAGTCTAATCAACTTAACCCAAGACTCCCACTTTGGAATCTAAATATCTAATATGGTCAAATGACATCCCGTTAACCCTCTTCACCCAACAAGACCAGCCCCTACAAACTAATTAAGAAAAATTTCTCAAAAGAACACATTAGTTCTCAATTAAACTCATAAACCTAAAACTCACGCTAATAGCCTAAAACATATAAACCTAAAACTCACGCTAATAACCAAAATAAACAAAACTTTGGACATCTAAACCTCGTAAAAACATAATAACACAGTAAGGGCCTAACTACCATTACTTAAAATCAAGGTTAAACCTTTTCAAGTAAGAAAACTCGATAATAACATAATAATCACATAAACACATACTAATAACATAAAATAAGATGAAAACACAAAGTTTGAAACTTCACTAAACATAATATATTATAAAACTTATAAAACCAATAAGTGGAATTTTAGAGTGCTCTTTTCGTAATTACAACATAATTTTATATAAATAACACCCGATAGAAAGGCAATAATAATATAAACACATAATAATCGCATAATAATAACATAAACATGTAAAGTTTAAAATTTAATAACTATACGGCATTATAAACTTATAAGAACATAAAAAAGGGCTTTTAAACACTTTTCAAGTAATCACAATATAATTTTTAAGTACAAAACAAATAGTTAATCGAATACTCTAATAATTCACAAAATAAAATTTAAATAAAACAATTTACTCATGAACATGAAATTATTCAAAATTAAATTAACGAACATACCTAATTAATCAATTTAACGTGCATTATAACGCCAACATAATCAACACAGCTAAAGCTTAATAACCATATATTATAGCAAACAAAGCCCAATTTACCACATGAATTCATGCATACATACAACTTTAATTAAACCATATTTACACATGCTTATTTTTACAACCATATTCATGCACACAATAATATATTGAAACTAAAATTACAACAATATTAATATAACAATAAGCATGAAGATAATAATAACAATAGAATTTTTTTTGCATAAAAATACCCTAATAATACAAAAACAGCAGTTAGGGTTTATACAACACCAAAAGGGTCGCTGGCTGGTGTTCGCCGACGTCAGGGCGATAGCTGGTGGTAGCGTGGCAGGGGCGGAGGTCGCCGACGATGCTGGGAGCGTCGATGCTCCACCTTGGCGGCAGTGGTCGCAGGTGGGCATGTGTTCGACCACGACTGCAGCAGCGAACACGGTGTTCGTTTCCTCATCACGTCTGGGCGGCGGGTTCTGGTAGCTGCAATGATGGCGACCGGGCGTCTGGTGGGATGTGGCGGTGACATGGGTTGTCGTTTGAGCGGCAGCGCGCGCGGCGACAAAGACAGGAAGGATGAGCAGATGTCGTGATCGTGGTAGCAACGACGGTTACTGTGGCAACAACAACAGAGGGAGAGAGGGAGAGAAGAGGAGATAAGGGTTAGGGTTTTGGGTTTTCTATTATAACTTAACTATATATACTAAGATCAATTAAAATTAAAAATAATTTTGAAAAAACAAAATAATTAAAACAACTACTAAATAATAGTATTTAGGAAAATATCATTTTTAATTTCTAAACAAAATATAACCACATAAATAATTAAAAGAAAACACATAAATCATAAATAATTAAGAGAAAAGCACAAAAAATTATACAATATTAATCATATAAAATTACCAAATTATCCTTACTCCCATGCATATAGAAAATTACTAAAACACCCTTGTTAGTATCTAAACGGTCCTACGAGCTCAAGTGTAAGCAGAAATAATCACCAATAAAACCTCAAAATTTAACGGAGTCACGGTCAACTTATTCGATTTTTCGGGGTTTTACATCATTATCCCCTTAAAGGAAGCTTCGTCCTCGAAATTCAAACTCAAAACCAACGGTCTACCAGATGGAACTATTAGCGACCTTAACCAAAACTCGGGGTTTTACATCATTAACCTCTTCAAAAGAGTTTCGTCCTCGAAACTCGCCATATCTTATACTTTGGATAGGTGCGGATACTTTGATCTCATCTACACCTTGGCTTTCCAAATGACTTCAATTGTTGAATGGTTCTCCCATCACACTTTTGCTACAGGGACGGTATTTCTTCGAAGCTGCTTCTCTCCATAATCTAGAATCTACAGCGGCTGCTCCTCGTAGACCAGGTCTCCTCTCAGCCCTTGAATCCTCGTCAGAGGCTTCTTCTTGTTCCAGGCCCTCATCAAGGCTCTATTTCATACCCTCTTTGGGGTTTAGGTCTTCCAGAGATACTAGGGTCAAGTGCTCATAGCAATAGCGACGGTATGCCATCCAACATATGACAACAACAACAAAACATGCAATTTCAACATAAAGGAAGCAAAGAAAAGACACACATCCCATTCCCCCAACCTACACTCATTACTCTGAACGTAGCATCCTAAGCTCTAACTAAAAACCTAATAGACACTTAGGAGATACCAGGTCGTAACTCAAAGCTCTAATACCATTCTGTAACGCCCTGGCCCATCCCTGGCCGCGAACATTACCGAGAACTACTTAAAGGATCGCCGACTGGCCCAACAAATCACCACGAATCTTTCCAGCATGCTTCGTCCTCGCTCACACGCTGCTTGGGAAAACTTCCCAGGAGGTCACACATTCTGATACTACTCCCAACCAAACATGTTGAACTAAGGAGTTCCTAATGGATAAACTGCCTTAAAAGAAGGTGCACCTTGATGATATAAGTAGTCATTTCGATCCTCTTAAGCCACACTTTAACCACATATCTGGGGTGTTACAATCACCCCCACATAAGCGCACAACATTCTTGTTGTGCTACAATTTATTCTAGAATCTTTGCCCTACTAGGTGACTGACCATGGATCTCCCATCCATTGACACAACTCACGATCGCGGGTCGGCTCTGATACCATCGGCAACGCCCCAACCCCTCCCAGCTGCAGACATTATCGATAACTGCTTTAAGGATCGTCGACTGGCACCACAAATCACCACGAGTCTTTCCAGCATGCTTTGTCCTCGCTCACACACTCCCTGGGAAAACTTCCCAGGAGGTCACCGATCTTGAGACTACTCCTAGCTAAGCTCGCTTAATTGAGAAGTTTCCAACGGATAAGCTGCCTTAAAAGAAGGTGCACCTTGGTGATATAAGTAGTCATTTCGATCCTCTTAAGCCACACTTTAGTCACATATCCGGCGTGTTACAGGCATACTTAAGGGAATCAGGCAAAGGTTTAAGCTCTAACGAGGGAGCATTTTGTGTCACAAAGGGAGGGGAATCCTAAGACTCAGGGGAGAAGGAATAAATCTCATCAGAACAATTAATTTCAACTTCATCAAGATCATACACATCCAGCCATTTAGCAGTATCAGTCACATCATCAAACACAGCAGGTTGCCTTTGTAAACTAAAAATGCTTAGATTAATAATCATGTTTTCCAAAAATGCTTAGATTATTAGTTTAAGTGTCATTTAATTATCATTATGCTTACCAATTGTCAAATGCAACCGAGCAAGTGAACATGGCCTACCAAAGACTAAGAAATGACCCTTGTAGCATAGTCCGACAAATACGAATCGTTCCCACGATGACAGTAGTGTGAAACTTTAACAAAAAATAATTAGCAAACTAGTAATAATTAAATGACACTTAAACTAATTTATTTATGAACTAAAATAAAAATAAGAAAATTGAGAAATAGATAAATAGACAACTATTACTAAATAACAATGTGTAGAATTTCCTAATACCAAACAATAGTAAAATAAACAAAAATAAAATAAAATAAAATCTAATGAATCAACGAAATACGGTAAAAAAACACAAGCCTAAAACACATGAAATACCATTTGGATCAAAACTTGACTAACAAGCTCACCAATAGCAACACATACACCACTATTAGACTTAGTATAATTTAATGAAAGATGCAAAGCACTGGAACGCTGAACTGGCCTAACTTTGTTTGTATTAGGTCTATTGTAGGTTGAACTAAAATCTAATTAAATAATACAACGAAGGAAATTTGTTGTAATTTAACTCAAAGAAGAAAAAGAAAAGTAAAATAATAAAATGAGGAGACTTTGCAATGGTCCTGTAATTGCTGGAGCATAGTTCCAAAAATAAGGCTTTACGCTTCAACTCAGAGCAATACTACCAGAACAGATCCCATCAAATGAAACTTAGATTAATCAAAGTAGTAGCATGAAAGAGTGAAGCAAGGAGACTTTAACAACAAATAACTTTCGTTTAGTTTCAAGCTCTGAAAATGGTTATTGGGCTTATGAAACAAAGGAGAAAACAAAATACAAGGAAAAATTGAAATGGCAAAGTTGGATACAAGCCAGACTGAAAACTGAAAATAAATTGATTTCCTACCCATCTCCTACTCATCTATTTATACAAGAATTCAACCCCAACCTAACTACCACTACTTCATAGAGCTGGGTAGCTTCCGATTTCTTCGTTGCTCCACTGATTTCACTATCTACGGTACTTGCTCGGTCAACCTGGTTCATTGTTAGCCAATCACGTGATAGTCCAATTCTTGATAATCTTGGTTGTGGATGCTTTGAGTAGCTCGGGGCGGTTGCGATTTTGGCGAGAAAAAAAGGAGGTGTTGGTTGTTATGGTGGTGGTTGATGAATCTAATAAGATGATGATGATGATGATGATGATGAAAAGAAGAGTAGATAAGGACATAGGCATGTATGTGGGAACCTGGGAATAAAAAGAAATGAGTGGGCTAGGTTTTATATAGGCCTGTTTCTTTTCTAGCTTTCTTCTGCTTTTTTTTTTTTTTGGTCTTAGCCCACTTTGAAATAATTGTTGGTCCAAATCAGCCCCAAACTCCACTTTCAATATGTTTTTTTCCTTTAATTTTTCCAACTTTTATTATCAACCTGCAAAATCCAAATACATTACATAAAAAACCTAACTTCATCTTTATTTTGTGTTAAACTAAGTATAAAAGTACAGGTAAAATATCCTAATTTTAACATGAACAGCAAGTCAATAAAGAATAAATAGATAATTATTTTCTATGGTTTAGATTTATTTTGATGATATCAACTGCTCAAAATTTTTCAAATATGGTAGAATTTTCATTGAAAATTAGAGTTTGAAAATATATTAAAGGTATGTGCTGTTAAGATGCGGAATGAATATAGTGAAGAGTTTGAGATTTAAAACTATTTTATATAGTGTTTCTCCCGATAAACTACGAATGTACAAAACCCATCAGGCGAGCACCTGAAGAAGAAGGACAAGAAGACAGGGCTATTTATGTGAAGCACCTTAAAAATATTCCAATGGCTGATATGGAAATCGTTCTTGTGAGTATTTATCTTGTTACTTTAACAACTTCGTTGTCACTGTTTGGTTTTTGTTCTCCCTAACTTGATTACTTGATATCAACAGCCCGAGAAAAAGAACCCAGGCCTTACACCAATGGATTGGGTTAAGTTTATTGGGTCTGCACTAGTTGGGCTAGTAAGTTTATGAGTTCAGCTTTAACATCAACCATTAGCATTGTATCATTTTATCCACTATACTTCTAACCAATGTCTGTATGCTACTCGTACCTAATTTCTTCGTTTATGTTTTAGGTAGCCATGATGACTTCAGTTGAGATTAATACTGATCCTTGGGTTGTTATTGCTGTTATATCTACATTAATTGGTTATTGTGCCAAGACCTACTTTGCGTACGTTGATGTTCTACTTCAATTCAATCTCATCACCCTTTTACTTTACTTCATCACATGTCACACCAGATGTGTCTATATATAGACACATATGCGCGCGCGCACACATATATATATATATATGCGTGTAATTTTAAAATTTATAATTTGATTTTAGCTTTCAAAATAATATGGCAATATATATATATGGAAATTGGATTCTAATAATCCTTACTTTTGCAAATTGGATGATAATAATGTTGAGAAGTTTGGGAGTAAGTGGTATACTAGAACTTATACTCTTCTTATTACTCAATAATATGGCAAGACAATTATACAACACTTAGACACAATCACCCACTTAACTTTGTGGGAGATCCCTCAAACTCTCCTACACACCTCACCAACTCTCTTGGAGTGTGGTATGCCTCACTTCCTATGCTCTACCTCACTATGACATCTCACTCCTATTTATACTAACTCCGCTTCCTTAAGGTGTGGTGGAGATTATGCTAAATGTCACAATCTTACACCTCATACAAATACATATCTTAGATACTTTCTAGGATATATCTAGAACATAAGAGTAATATCCTAGATATTCATAAGACCTAGAATAATCTTTAGTAAATATCTTAGATATCATGCTACCTAGAATAATCTAGACAAATATCTAGATTTTTCTCTTAACCATAATTATCTTTCTCTAGAATTTTCCTAAATATGTCTCTTATAAAGTGGGTGATGATATTTTATATCTAACACTCCCCCTCAGCACCCACTTTCCTTCAATATCATCTTCGTGTGGGTTGCCTGAATTTGTTTGAGCTCCACGCAACATAGAGTCTTCGCGTAGATACTTTCTCCTTGGCCTTTTGTCTATACGTCGATATCTCCTCCCAATGTTTTCCTTCGTGTGAATTGATTTTGAACTGCCACGTATTTGATCCTTCATGTTTGATTCTTTCACTATACCTATATCCGCGTATTTAAGATTCCGTTGTCGTTCCCACTCCATCCTTCTTTGCCGCTCTTGAACTTCTTCTACCAACAACATATCTTCCAGTTCTCCATGTATGCTTTCAACTTGATGTACTTTCTCTTGACTTAAGTCTTGCTCGCCATCTGATGTTGGTTCTTCGAGTCCTTGCTCTATGTCTTCCTTGATCTTCGTAGATTCTGGAAGAACCACTACTTGGTGATTGGTGTGTATGTCACTCGTCATGGAGGGAACGTCTTCTTCTTTGGACTCATCCACACATGACATAGCTAGTTCTTCCTTCGGTGCTTGAGTAGTCTCCTCGACCTTGAATGCTTGGATAGACTCTTCCATTGCCAATGATCATCAATCTTGAGTAAAGTGACCTTTCCTGCCACATTTGTAGCATCGATCGTCTCGTTCATATTTTATTTCTTCTTGTTCTTCTTCATATTCATGATCATCATCGTCATATGGTTGAAGTACTCCCCCTTGATATGGACGACCTCTACATTGTCCTTGTTTCCACCTTAGTGATCTCCCTTCTAATATGACTCTACCTTGGCTCTTAGGTGCTCTCCTTCTAGTAAAGAGAGCTTGGTCATTCTCCTCTACAAAGACCTTAGACATCTGTTTGTCTAGGTCTTCTTGATTCACTAAGAGACTCTCTAATTCTGTTAAGGACGGTTGTGTAGCCCAACCCCTAGTTGTCGCTACAAGACCGCTATATTTGGGGCTTAAGCCATGAATGATTATCCTCCTCATCCTTGATTCACTTATTGCACTTTCTAGGTCTGCTTTTGCAATTTCAACACATAAAGATTTAACTTTAGTAAAGTATTGACTCACCGTCATATCTCCTTGCTTGATAGACATAAGCTCATTTTCCAATTGCTGCAACTTGGCTTCATTCTTCTTGGTGAATAGCGTAGCCAAGGTATTCCATGCCTCCTCGGGTGTCTCGCAATCTTTAATCCGGTATAGATATTCGTCTTCCATTGTAACGGAAAGGACAAACATTGTCTTTCCTGCCTTGATCTCCCATTTCTTCTTCTCATTTGGATCCGTTGGTGATGTCTTCTCTTCTCCACCAACAATCTCCCATAAGCCTTGCCCCTTCAAGTAGTACTTCATGCGTGTACACCAAGTACTGTAGTTGCTCCCATTTAGCTGCTCAAGCGAGCTAGCCGATCCTGAAAAGTCTGCCATAACAACTTGGTAAGTGCCCTGCACTTCACCAACACTCTTGTGGTCCCAGACCAGCAACTCCAACAACTATCACAGTCCCAGACTGTGCCGGCAGAATCTCCCCTGCGCTTCGGTCCCCGATCGTGTGCACACAAAAAAATGCTAGCTCAACACACCCGTTGAACCTTGCTCTGATACCACTTGTTGAGAAGTTTGGGAGCAAGTGGTATACTAGAACTTATACTCTTCTTATTACTCAATAATATGGCAAGACAATTATACAACACTTAGACACAATCACCCACTTAACTTTGTGGGAGACCCCTCAAACTCTCCTACACACCTCACCAACTCTCTTGGAGTGTGGTATGCCTCACTTCCTATGCTCTACCTCACTATGACATCTCACTCCTATTTATACTAACTCCACCTCCTTAAGGTGTGGTGGAGATTATGCTAAATGTCACAATCTTACACCTCATACAAATACATATCTTAGATACTTCCTAGGATATTTCTAGAACATAAGAATAATATCCTAGATATTCATAAGACCTAGAATAATCTTTAGTAAATATCTTAGATATCATGCTATCTAGAATAATCTAGACAAATATCTAGATTTTTCTCTTAACCATAATTATCTTTCTCTAGAATTTTCCTAAATATGTCTCTTATAAAGTGGGTGATGATATTTTATATCTAACAAATAATTCCTATTTTCAATTTATATTCTAGTAGTCCAAAAAAAAAAAATTGCGTTGTAGTGGTACCAATTCCATCACCACATTCTTTTTATTTTTTTCATGCCTATCCCATATTGTTTTTGTTTTTTTGGTTCAAGCCCCTAGATAGGTAATGAGTGTAATTACTAAAACATTTTTAAATTATTTTTTTGAGATTACGAGCAATTATTATGATTTTTTAAAAGGAATAAAATTGAAAAAATCATAAAAAATTGAAAAAAATTGGAAAAAATTGGGAGAAATGCTGTAAATTCATTAAAAATCGTGATAAAGTGTTATACAAAGTTTTGAATCAAATGCAACAAAAAATCTATGATATTTAGGGTATACTCTCCATTATGTCTCACTACAATACAATTTTTTTTTTGGATCTCCAGAATACATATTAAAAGTAGGGATTATTGTCATCCAATTTACAAAAGTAGGTATTATTAGAATCTAATTTTCCAATATATATATATATATATATATATGGCAGAATTGTAACTCTTCATTACCAAAGACTTTAGAACAAAGTCAAAGAAAATACAGAACAGCCCAAAACGACTCAAGAGAAGAGAACCTAATGAAGAAAAAGATCTATACAACGATTGTATTATATATATATATATATATATATATATATATATAATCTTAAAAATTTATATTTTGATTTCAGCTTTCAAGAAAATATGGCAACATATCAAAATTTGGTGACTCAATCAATGTATGACAAGCAACTTGACAGTGGAAGAGGCACTCTTCTTCATTTATGTGATGACGTAATTCAACAAGAAGTAAGTCATTTCGTTTCCCGATCTTCTCGTGTTTAACTCAACACTACCATATTTATAAATTAATTATTACTAGTTTTTTCCTGTTCTTTCGGACGGATGTTAATTTAGGTGGATGATTGTAATATTAAAAAAATGAAAGAAATAAAAGTCAAATTATAAATCCAAACAATATATAAAGTATCATGAAAAAAAAACTATATTAACAAAAAGTTTTTGTATGTAAAGAAAAAACGACCTGAAAAAGATAGATTGACTAAGGACAAGTAGAATAAAAATGACATATTATATTAGTTTAAATGTTGACTCAACATTTTGAGGAATATACATGAGTAAGTCAAACAACTTAATGCAGATAAAATGGAAAATGTAAAATAAAAAACAATCCAAATTATATATACAAATATTGTTGCAACATTGTTCAACAAAATCTTTTCGACTTAATTATATGCACAAATATAATCGTTCAATATTCATTAATTCTAAGATTTTTCTATAAAAAGGTAAAATACAAACATATAGTTAACCCTTCTTTTAAACGTTCTACTAAGTGCACCCTCAATAGAATATTGATAAATCAACGTGTGGAACATTGTGCACATAAATAGCATGATCATACTTAGATAACATAACCAATGAGCGCTTTATTTCTCTGATTGTATGTTATACATTGTTACATTTAACTGATAACCATTGAGCGTATGATTTCCTTGACGGTATATTCTACACACATTTAATACTCTAAGTAACATAGAAGGGAAAAAAACAACATTAATCCATGATTGTTAAAAAGTTGAAGATAACAAATAATATTAATAAAATGAATAATTAGTATATAACATAAAAGTAATATGAGTCTATTTTTGACGAAATAATTGTGTACACAAACTCAAAGTACAAATAGATGTAATATGAAATATTAACATTGATAAGGTTATATTACCGCAATAAATTTAATTCTCATATCTAGGGGTGGAAGCGGTGCACCGGATGAAACGGTGCGCAAAAACCATAAACCGGAACCGGAACCGAATCACCCGGTTTTTAAAAACCGGTGCACCGGCTTTAACGGTGCGGTTTCACCGGTGAACCGGAACCGCATAAATTTCTATCAAATATCAAAAAATCTCTATTTAATCAAAAAAAAATCTCTATTTAATAAAAAAAAAAGTCCAACCCAATAACACATTAACATCTAATGTTCTTTTTTTTTTAACTAGTTAATTTATATTATTTTTGTATTAATTTTTGGGTTGAATTTTTTTTTAACCAAAATTTATTTTCCACGTGTCATTTTTTAATTGGTCGACAAATTTTTGCCTCCTACAGATGCCCCCTTCGAGAGTCAGTCGCGAACACGAATTTTGAGTGTTTGAAGCGGCTGAGTCTCGAATATAATTTGTATTTAGCGGACATACTATTGTTCCTAAATTTCAGATAGGCCAAACGGAGTGCGCCGCTGATTTGAAGGACAAGGATGTCATCTTGGAGCGGAATTCAACCAACACGACTACGATGCCCCCACATTGTATGCTTGAATGAAGTTGTTAACCAGCCTGAGTATCTTATTGATGGTGCTGACTTGAAGCAAACCACTAACATGAAGATCTTGGCAAGCTAGAGTGCGACTTGAAAGCCCAAAATTTTGATGACTTGGAAGTCGATCCATTTTTGCACTTTTGACTGGAGAGTCTTTGTTGTGATGACGTAAAAGTCTTTAACCTTGTCGATTTTGGAGTCTTGCACGAGTGAGTTATGGACTTTACTGACTTAAGAGTCTCTCTTATTAATTTATGAGTCTTTATCTGTCTTGACTTGGGGGTCCTTCATCTTGTTGACCTATGAGTCTTTAACTTTCTTGACTTGGGAGTCGTGCATCATGTTGACTTGTGAGTCATTGAATTTTGCTAGTGTATAAGTCATTCATTTTGGCTTGGGAGTCGTGAACTCACGAATCTTTTTATCGCGGGTGACTTGGGAGTCTTTTCTTTGGTGACCTAGGAGCGATTGCTTTTCTTCACCTTAAAATTTGATTTTGACGACTTGGTAGTCTTGGATTCGGCTAACTTGCGAATCTTGAAGATTGCTGACTTGGAAGTCATTGTCTTTTTTTTTTTCTTGACTTTTGAGTCTTTCATTTTGTTGATTTAAATTTGGATGACTTGCGAGTCTTTGGCTTGAAAGTTTTGAATTTCGAATTGGGAGTCTTTAACATTGGTGACTTGAGAATTTGACTTGAAAGTCTTAGGTTTGGACTTTTACGAGTCTTTCGTGATGGTGACTTGGAAGTCTTGGATTTTGACTTGGGAATCTTTACTTTTGGTGACTTGAGAGTCTTGAATTTTTGACTTGTGAGTCTTGATTTGGGTGACTTGGAAGTCTTGAATTTTTTGACTTGTGAGTCTTGGTTTGGATGACTTGGAAGTCTTGAATTTTTTTTGTTTGACTTGTGAGTCTTGATTTGGATGACTTGGAAGTCTTGAATTTTTTCGACTTGTGAGTCTTGATTTAGATGACTTAGAAGTCTTGAATCTTTTAACTTGTGAGTCTTTTTTTTTTAACTTGACTTGAAAACTTGCAATAAATTCAATCGGATTCGTCGCTCTCGTCTTCATCAAACACGATCTTGCCTTCATTTTTAAGCCTCATCACAAGCTCCTTAAAATTAAACACTTCTCCAACGGATGGCTAATGATCCTATGGTACTTGCAGTATTTAGGGTCATTGATTCTTCTGACTTCATTTGGACGCTTCGACTCTGAAAGTTTAATAATTCTTTCTTCAAGAAGTTTATCAAGTATTTCAGGTGTATCACCGTCAGAAAAAGGATATTCTTTCTCTTCAAAAATCATGGATGAAGGAATTCATTTTGACGTGCCCCCGAGTGAAGTTTGCTTCTCCTTGACACTTAGTCTTCTTACATCATGTTTGAAAATTGTGAGCTCCATGTCATGTGCCCGCGTTGCCAAATCCTGAAAGGTTTTTGGCTTAGCCATCTTGAGGACGTAGAATAAATCCTAGTGCATACCTTGAGCACACATATCGACAGCTAAAGCTTCGGTGAGGCGATCCTTGCATTCAAGACTAAGAGCCCTCCAACAATGGATATAGTCAAGTACTGGCTCGCCCTCCCACTGTTTGATATTTGTCAACTCTGTCATACTGACGACCCGTTGAGCGTAGTAGAACCTGTTGAGAAACTCTTGCTCCATTTGTTCCCAACTGTTGATATATTCAGGTCTAAATCTGTATACCAGTCAAATGCGATCCCTTTCAGAGAGCGGACGAATTGTTTCACTAGTCGATCTCCTTCTATGCCGGCATTGCTACAAGTTTCGATGAAGTGAGCGATGTACTGCTTAGGGTTAGCCTTCCCATCAAATTGGTTGAACTTTGGGGGTTGATATCCTTGCGGCATTCGAAGGACGTCGATCCTTTTCGTATATGGCTTTGTGTATAAGTGGATCTTGTTTGATCCCTCTCTGAGTTGAGCCCTCACTGCATTTGCCACCAAGTTTTGAATCTGCTCCACAGTTAGTGATTCTGAAGATGAGTTGCTATTCTTGTCTTCCACATCGCCATCACCCTTGGAAGATTCTTTGTCAGATTCCTCTTTGTCTGAATCTTCATCAGATTCTTGATACGGGCGCTTCTCTATCTTCTTCATTAGTTTTGTGATATGCTCACTTTGTTCGCTAATCTTCTTGTCTTTCTCTTCACTTTCCCTGGCGAGCTTGTTTAGCATAGCCTCAAGTTGAGCAATCATTTCTTCCATGTTGACAACCATCACGTCACTTGAATCGAAGATCGAATTTGACTTCTTGGAGAAAGAGATGAGAGGCAGAGACGTCCCACCGAGCGTGCCTAAAATAAATAAAGACAAGAAATTGAGAAACAAATTGATTGTATTAATATTTGAATGTATGCGGGTACAATCTCTGTATTGAATACAATAATGATGATCCTCTGATTCAATCTCCTTGAGTCTTGGATGAGTCGAGGGCGTGGACGCTTGATCTCGATCTCGGATGCAGGTTGAGCTAAAGAACTCTTGTAGTATATCTTGAGCTGAAGGTCTTGAGCGTTGATCCTCTTGATGCTTGGTAGCCGGAAGTTGCTCGAAGTCTAACCGTCTGCAGGTTGACTGTCGGTTGCAGTTCTTCAAGTTCTTGGATGCGAGGGCTTGAGTGCTTGATCTCGATTGATAAACTAGACGAGGAAGACGACTGCAGTCTTTGATGCGAAGAACAGAAGTTGTTGAACTAGCCGACGTTAGTTCTTGTCGCTTGTAGATGGAGAGCGTCTGTAGTTCGATCTTCTGAAGGCTTTGCAGGTCTTGTTGAAGAACTCTGAAATAGTTCTTGATATTGACGCGATAGAGGCTTGAAGACTCGATCTTGAGCTTTTGCAGACATCGATGATTGGCGCTTAGTAGCTGGAGATTGCCGCGATTCGATCTTACGAAGCCTGCAGGTGCACGCCGAATGTCGCGTGAATGCGCAGAGTGTTGAAAATGAGGGAGAGGACCTCTATTTATAAGCTCTGGAGGCCTAGGGTTGCCTAGGGTTTGAGTCGGCTTTGGGCTTGGGCCCAAATTAATTAATTATCTCTTTATTTAAAACAAAGAAATAATTATTATTTTCTGCATCATAATTGACATGTGTCATGATATTATTGGTCAGAATGCATTTCCATTTAAAATTTAATTAAATGGACCGTTGTAATTAATTTAACACATGACAGATAATAATTAGCCGAATAAATTTAATTTATTTTCCACGTGTCATTTTTTAATTGGTCGACAAATTTTTGGCTCCTACAGTCCCATTGCAATTTAATATATATAGATTCCTATAAACCAAAACTGTGGCATTAGTATATCTGCCTGTAATGACAAAAACACTTGATACTTGATAGTGTTAGATACATAAGCCTGGATATGACATGAAACTTACTAATAAAGCCTAAATGGCCCAAATGGCCGACGTGTGACGTCAATGATTATGAAATATATCAATGATTTTGGTGCAGGTGAAGGAAGTGATTTTAGCATACTTTATATTGGTGGAACAAGGTCGAGCTATTACAAGAGAGGTAATTCATATGAAATTGAGTGTTGAAGAAAGAACATGATAATAATAATAATAAAAGGACAACATCCATCTTACATGCATTATATAATTTACATTGTGTAGGAGCTTGATCGACGGTGTGAAGAATTGCTTCGTGATGATTTTGGAGAAGATTGCAACTTTGAAATCGATGATGCTATTCAAAAATTAGAAAAGTTGGGCATTATCACAAGGGTAGGGTATTGATAACACTTTTAATTTTGTACCAACCGTAATAATATCAACATGTTTATTCAGTTGGTTTATTATGCATTGGACTTACATGATTAGGATCCTAGCGGAAGGTACTGCGGTGCTAGCCTAGAACGAGCAAACGAGATCATTGGACCAACTACAGAAGAATTGGTTATGAAGGTTAAAACAAATACACCGCCTCCTGTTAATGCTTGATCACACCTACACATATTTATCCAATCATGCATTATCATAAATCACCTAATTAATCACTACATAATCCAAATATTCTTTCTTTTTTTTTTAACAACTTGTATCTTCTTACAGTACTCTTCTATGCAATTAATTGAGGGTCGTCACAAACGTATATTTATAGGTTGCCTATTTTCGCTTTTATTTTACTTCTCTTGTCTCAATTTCAAATATTCAAACTTAATCGGTCACATAATTATTCATTACTTTTTGCATATTATTGCCACAATCGTGAAACATGATTTTGATGTAGTTAATTGTTGGCAAATATCCCCTTCCATTATTTTATATGTTATCTAGATCTATCCCTTATTCAAGTTTATCATCAACATTCATTACTAAAAATACAAGTTTTACCGACCATTTTTTTTTCCAACCCATTTAAAACGGTTGGAAAAACCAACCATTTTATACTTTTCTACTAACCTTTTTTTTATATGATGGAATTGCAATGCGGTAAGTTGAGGTGGATTGCGGTGGGTTGCGGTAAGTTGCGGTGCAGTAATTAAAAATCTTTGGAATTTTAATAATAAGGTAAATAGTAGATTGCGGTGAGTTGCGGTAGGTTGCGGTAGATTGCGGTGCGGTAACTTGCGGTACCGCATAAAAGAACGGTGCCTAATTTTCCAACTATTTTTCTAATTTTATGTGACAAAAAAATTTGGAAATTTCAACCATTTTTACTAAAATGGTGAAAAAATTTTCCTACCAACCTTTGTCATACTGTTAAAAAACGGTCAGATTACCCATACCTAAAAGGTTGATAGGAAACTTTTCTCACCATTTTAGCAAAAATGATTTGAATTTCCAACCGTTTTAACCACCTAAAACAAGAAAAATATGAAATGGTTGATAGAACGGTTAGTTTCTCCAACTACCTTAAACCAATTGGAAAAGGTGGTCGGTAATACGTACGTACAGTTTTAGTAGTGTTTTCTCATATATAATGTATTAATGTACGAAAGTATTATCGTTCATAACCAAAAATACAATAATAAATAGTATTGTAATATTAAACGTTTTTTTATAAAATATTATATGAGAAATTGCAACCACTTACTCAGCTCACCACTTGTCTCAAAAGTATTTCCGAATGGGAATAAGCAGGAGTTGTGAGCTGTAGAGACACTTGAGTTCTCCTAAAATTAGCAAACCTGCTCTATGCAGGAGTACACACATATATAGAAAAATTGGGTTCTAATAATTCATACTTTCACCAATTATGTAGCAATAATTCATATTTTTATTTTTGATTTTAGTGGTCCAAAAATAAAAGGGAAATTCTATTTGGTAGGCTTCAACTTTTGCCTATTTCAAGATGTCAACCACCTTTTAAACTATACTAAGTGGCGAACTGTAACGCCCCGGAAATTCAATTATAGAAAGTCAAGTCAAACTAACGTTAACAGACAAAACTTAGCGGAAGACTTCAAATTTAGTTTGGGCGTCACTGCCGTATTCCCGAAGGAACACAAGGCGAGAAAGGAAAACACAACTGTCTGCTAACGGTAACTACTAACAACTCAAAACAAAACTTTAAGACATCATAACGAAAACAAAATAAAAAGATTCAAGGACTTCTAGACTCGTCGTCCTCACTTCTAATTCCCGTCCCCAGCATTCAGATCTTCACCTGAATACAAAAAATTTCAAAAATGAGGGGGAAATCTCAATAATGTCTACCCCTAACGTTTAAAACAGTTTAAGTTCATTTCAATTCATTTTGGGGAGAGGGAACAAGTCAAACCATTTCTCAAACCTTTAACCCTTAACTGTTTTCCTCAACCCATTCAATCCATATTTTAAGTCGCAGGCGGGATATCAAATCCCAAAAAGAACATCGCCTACCAAACGCATCATAACAACTATCCTATATCAGGGATGCAACCCTGATCTCCTGGCACATAACCCATACAGGCATCAAATCCTGATCTCGGGGTTATCACCCACATGAATATTAGCCTCTCAAAGGCATCAAACAATCGCCCATCAAGGGCATCATAACCTCTATCCTATATCAGGGATGAAACCCTGATCTCCTGGCACATAACCCATACAGGCATCGAATCCTGATCTCGGGGTTATCACCCGCATGAATATTAGCCTCTCAAAGGCATCAAACAATCCCCCATCAAGGGCATCATAACCTCTATCTTATATCAGGGATGAAACCCTGATCTCCTGGCACATAACCCATACAGGCATCGAATCCTGATCTCGGGGTTATCACCCGCATGAATATTAGCCTGTTAAAGGCATCAAAACAACAACCCGCTTTATGTTTCCACTTTGAAATATTAGTATATTATTCAAACTCAGCTCACAACTCTCAAGTCAAACCCAACCCACGTTTATCAAAACCAATAATAATACCGTTGATAAAAGACCATCCAATTTCCCAACTCAATAAAATCAAAGTACAAACAAAAACAATCAGTTATCCAAAGCCGATGGTCACATTTCCACAAAAGTCCCCTTTCGGGATGCAATTCTCAAAATAGATTAGAAAACATTAAAATACATTTAAAGAGCATCCCGGTGGGGATTAGAGTATAGACATTACTTGATATACTTCACAGCACAGCAAAAAGAAGAACACACTTGAGCTCACTAACGTCTCGCACTAACTCGGCCTAGAATAAAAATAATTATCTAATCAAAACGCGTTCTAACGAAGTTAGTATTAACTATCAACTACCTGACCCATCCCCTAGGAACACTTAGGTTCCTATCATTTATGGTTTACACTTAACACATTCAAGGAACAAGTTCACGCATAACATTTACTCAACAATTTTTCATAAATAAAAGCAAACAGAGGACAGATTATAACGTTCACATAAAACGGGTCACAACCCGACTTCCCGACATCCTATGGGTCTGGTTCAGGACTTTTCGGAAACCTCGAGATGTCTACTAAAACTCTTAAGTTTATGACTAAGCCCATATCAGCCTCGAAAGACTCTAAAAGTACCAAAACTTCCAACTGGTCTAGTTCCGACAAGTTCTGGTAAAATGACTATAACTCAAGCTATACAACTCAAAAGTCCGTTCCGCAAAATTTCTATGAAAGCTAACATCTAGGGGAATCTCCAGTCCCAAGGGTTTGATTAAAGGACAACCATACTAACCGTGGTGACCCGATCTTTAGGCACTAACAAGATTGTCCCGATCCCGGTTCTTATTTAATTTATAATTTTTGGTTCTAACTTTCACCATTCGGTCCCGGGGTCCTAGTTTGGGCTTAAAACAGTAACTAAGGTCCAAGGTAATTAGTTTAAACCATCTAAAGTCCAAACATCAAATTCCCTATCACTAATGCCAAAATATAACACATGAAACATTAACAACATTATCCTACACATGAAACATACTACTTCAAGACCCTTTAATTACAACATGAATAATTATAAAGTACGAATTTCTTAATCAAGAATCAAGAAAGGTTTTAAAGAACATGTTAATAAATTATAAAGAACATATGAATACTTAACTAACGATTCAAGAATTACATCTAGGTAATTAAACTTTTAATTCGTGCATACAATAATAATGTCATCTAAAACCCTAACATGATTCTCATGAAAACAAAGCATCTCATATAGTCGAATATTACCAATTTCACTACTACTATTACAACCCTAATACACCAAATTAGGACATAAAAGTACACATAATAATTTAGACAAAAATTACAAGTAAATAATACAATACAAGAACAAATTAATTACAAATAACAACTTAAAGATTTACAATCTTGATTACCCAAAATTACAAGATTTAAAACAAGAAATAATAATAATAGTAATAATAATAATAATAATAGTAATAATAATAATAATAATAATAATAATAATAATAATAATAATAATAATAATCAGAAAATAAGATAAAAAAACAGAAGGAAAAGTTTGTAAAAACAAAATTAGGGTTTTACGTTTAAAAGGAAGGGGTCGGTTTTCCGGCGAGTGTGGGCGGTCGGTCGAGGCGGCGACGTCGAGGGTGGTCGTCGGATGGTGGGGAGTCGTCGGTAGTCGCAGCGTCGGTGGAGGGCGCGGTGGTAGTCGCAGGTGGTCGGGATGACCGCAACAAATAGGCTTTCAAGCCCGCGACAAGCACGGCTTCCGGCGACAACGAAGACGGCGACGGCCGGTCGTCGTGGTCGGTTGAAGTTGGCTGCGGCCGACGAACCCTCAGCGGCGGTTGTCAGGCGGCGATGCGGTGGTGTCTAGTAGAAGAGGGAGAGAGAAGGAACGAAGAGAGAGGGGAAAACGGTGGTGGTGTCTGACGGTGGTCGGATGGTGACGACTCCGATGGCGATGACCAGAGCCGGTGTTGATGGCGGTAGTCAGCGGCGTAAAGAGAGGGAGAGTCAGCGAAAGAGAGAGAAAGAGAGACACGGGGGACGATGGTGGTGGTGCGGCCGCGTGATGGCGGCCGGGACTGGGCAGAGGGGAAGAAGGGAGAGAGAGAGAGGGAAGAGGCTAGGGTTTTAGGTTGTTATTAGGGTTTTTGAGAGGAGGGAGGTTTTTATATTAAACACATATCTAGGCCCAATTAGTCTATTCTTAATCTTAACCCAACCCAACACTTAAATCTGATTTTTCTTAAAGCAACTAATAATAATAATAATAGTAGTAATAATAATAATAACACTAATAATAATAACATTAATAATAATCACATAACAAATAATATTCACGTAGTTATTCATATAACGTAATATTAACCAGCGGAAATTACTATTCTACCCTTGTTAGCCCCTCAACGGTCCTACGAGCTCAAGTGTTAGCCAAAATAAACACAAACGGATAATAATAAATAATGGAGTCAAACATAATTTACTAACGACGTCACGGTCAACATCCTTGGATTTTTTCGGGGTTTTACATCATTACCTTCTTAAAAGAAGGTTCGTCCTCGAAACTTGAACTTAACCCTAACGGTCCGGTAAGGAAACTAACGGTTTTATTCCTCCTAAAACTCGAGGTTTTACAACACTACCTTCTTAAAAGAAGTTTCGTCCCCAAAACTTGACGCGCCTTAGGCTTGGAACAAGTGAGGGTACTTCTTCCTCATTTCGTCTTCTGTCTCCCAGGTTGCTTCCGTTGTGGCATGATTTGCCCATCGTACTTTTACCAAGGGAACTACTTTCCTTCGAAGTTGTTTTTATCTGCGATCTAGTATCTCCAGCGGTTGTTCTTCACAGTTCAAATCTTCTTGTAGCTGAAGCGGCTCAGGATCAATCACGTGAGTTGGGTCTGGGACATATTTCCTGAGTTGTGACACATGGAAGACATTGTGCACTCTTGGAAGTTCTCCCAGAGTCAGAACTTGTAGGCAACTTCCCCAATGCGTTCCAAAATTGGGTATGGCCCGATGAATCTTGGTGTCAACTTCCCTGACTGCCCGAATCTCATAACTCCTTTCGTAGGTGACACCCGTAAAACCACGTATTCTCCCACTTCGAACTCTAGGGGCCTTCTCCTCCTGTCGGCATAGCTCTTTTGTCGACTTTGCGCTGCTTTCATCTTGTCTTGAATGATTCGAACCTTCTGAGTAGTGGCCTGTATTAGGTCCGGTCCGATCGTTAGACCTTCATCGATGTCTTGCCAACATAGGGGAGTCCTACATCTCCTCCCATATAAGGCTTCAAAGGGTGACATCCCAATACTGGCGTGATAACTGTTGTTGTAGGAGAACTCAATAAGAGTCAACTCGTCATCCCACGAGTCTTTGAAATCTAATGCGCCGCCGCAGATATCTTCGAGGGTTTGAATAGTCCTCTGGTTTGCCCATCGAGTTGGGTGAAATGCGATCGAACTTGAGCTTTGTACCAAACGCCTCTTGTAACTTTTTCCAGAAACCAGACTGGAACCTAGTGTCTCTGTCTGAGACTATAGAATTGGGTACTCCGTGTAACCTTACAATCTCCCTTACATAGGCTTGAGCTAGCTGATCTAGGGACCAGTTGTTGCCGATGGCTAGGAAATGAGCTGACTTGGTCAAACGATCTACAATCACCCATATTGCATTGTGTTTCCGCCTGGTCCTTGGTAGTCCTATCACAAAATCCATTGATATCGAATTTCATTTCCACTCAGGGACGTCTAACGGTTGCAGAAGTCCGGCTGGTCGTTGATGTTCTACCTTGACTCGCTGGCATGTAAGGCACTTTGCCACAAAGTCTGCCACATCTTGTTTCATATTACTCTACCAGAACATCTGTTTCAGGTCCTTGTAAAGCTTATTTCCTCCTGGGTGTACAGAATATGGCGTATTGTGTCCCTCTTCTAGAATCCTCCTTTTCAGCTCTTCCATATTGGGTACACAGATGCGGTTATGAAATCGTAATGTACCGTCTTCGTGGATCACAAAGCCAGGGGCTTTCCCCTGCAAAACTTCCTCCCGTATCTTTGCAAGCTGCAAATCCAGCTCTTGGGTCCTCTTGATCTCTTCCATGAGGGTAGGTTGCAACTCCATGGCATTCAATACAGCTTTCCTCCCAGGTGTTACCACATTAATCTCCAATCTCCTAAACTCCTCGCTCAACTCGTGCGGTACCATCATCAAGTGGTTTATAGCAGGATACGGTCTTCTACTCGGCATCACCACTACATTTGCCTTCCGGATGATATTGGAAATTCACATCGTAATCCTTCAGAAACTCTAACCATCTTGTCTGCCTGAGGTTCAGCTCCTTCTGTGTGAAAAGGTACTTCAAACTCTGATGGTCTGTGAATATCTCGCAGTGTACTCCATAAAGATAATGCCTCCAAATCTTTAGTGCAAAAACCACTGCTGCCAACTCCAGATCATGAGTGGGGTAATTCTTCTCATGCGTATTCAGTTGCCTGGATGCATATGCAATCACCTTCCTCTGCATGAGCACACAACCCAATCCACCATGTGATGCGCCATCAGATAACAAAACCTTCGCCCTTGATGTAAAGCAAGAATAGGGGCCGAGGTAAGCCTCTTCTTCAACTCCTGGAATGCTTGCTCACATTTTTCTGACCTCGTGAACTTTACTGACTTCCGAGTCAAAGTTGGATTAGCAATTTTGAGAAATCTGAGCAATTTCCTATAATACCCTGCCAAGCCCAGAAAACTCCTAATCTCCGTGGCATTCTTCGGTGTCGGCCACTTGGTGATGGCCTCCACCTTTTGGGGGTCTACTGCTACTCCTTCCTTGGACACCACATGTCCTAAGAAAGCAACTTGGTCCGGTCTTCTCATAGGGTGCTAAACAATACGAAATTGTAATTCTATTTCACCATGTAATTTCTTATGTCATCACTTTATTTCATGAATTTTCATCACATATTGAAAGGTCACAAAACAGTATTTCTATACACCAATGTAATCATATGTACAATATTCTCCATCGGGACAATTTCCCAAAAGAAACAACATGCCACTGTCCAGATTATATCACAGTTCAACAAAAAAATACAAACGTAGCAGTTATACACTAATACTCAACACATCGTAGCCATCCCACTCAGATGATCCTCCTGCATCGAGGGTTCTATCTTGCTGAAACTGGAGTCCACTCAGGATCACTCGTCTCATCCCCCGAGCCCTCCTCGGGGTCTTCTCCTGTCCCCCGGTTCACCTCATCCTCCTCCTCGGGCGGAATCTCATGCTCGGGTTCGACGGCGAGTGCAAATGCGTGACCCAGAGGTTACCTCGGGCTCGGGATCTGGGTGTCCTCGGTGGGATCCTCCTCCGGATCCTCTTCGTGGTCATCCTCATGATCCTCACCGGTGCAGAGCTGGTTCACCTGGACCTCTCTACTCCGCATCCCAATCCGGCGATCCTAGAAAAGACCTCGGGATTCGATGCCCGCCTACCTGCACTGACACCAACAACACAGTGTGGGTACCCCTCCTCGAGCAGGTGGCGGCAGCAGCGGACAAAGATGGCCCCACCAGGGATCGTCTCGTAAGGTGAGTAGAAAAGCGTTGGCCTGAGCTTCCTCATTGCCACGCAAGGAGGAGTTTGGGACATCCTTGGTGTATCGGTCGATCTCATCGTAGAAGTTCAGCATGTGGGTTCCCAAGTACCCACCAGGAGGAATGGGTGTGTAGCGGTGAAAGCACGACGTAGGGTGCTGGTGACAGTGTGTGCGTTGTGCCATTCTACATAATCAAAACATATTAGCAACACAGAGAACATTATATTCATAACCACGCAACTTTAGAAAGCATGAATCCCTTTTTCCCATCCTACACTCATCGCTCCGAACTTAGCTTTCTAGGGTCCATCTAAACCTAAAGGACTCTGAGGAGCTACTAGGTCGCAACCCAGAGCTCTGATACCATTTTGTAACGCCCCGGAAATTCAATTATAGAAAGTCAAGTCAAACTAACGTTAACAAACAAAACTTAGCGGAAGACTTCAAATTTAGTTTGGGCGTCACTGCCGTATTCCCAAGGAATGAAGGCGAAAGGAAAACACAATCGTCGCTAACGGTAACTACTAACAACTCAAAACAAAACTTTAAGACATCATAACGAAAACAAAATAAAAGATTCAAGGACTTCTAGACTCGTCGTCCTCACTTCTAATTCCCGTCCCTCAAAGATTCGATCTTCACGAAAACAAAACATTTCAAAAATGAGGGGAAATCTCAATAATGTCTACCCCTAACGTTTAAAACAGTTTAAGTTCATTTCAATTCATTTTGGGGAGAGGGAACAAGTCAAACCATTTCTCAAACCTTTAACCCTTAACTGTTTTCCTCAACCCATTCAATCCATATTTTAAGTCGCGGGCGGGATATCAAATCCCAAAAAGAACATCGCCTACCAAACGCATCATAACAACTATCCTATATCAGGGATGCAACCCTGATCTCCTGGCACATAACCCATACAGGCATCAAATCCTGATCTTGGGGTTATCACCCGCATGAATATTAGCCTCTCAAAGGCATCAAACAATCGCCCATCAAGGGCATCATAACCTCTATCCTATATCAGGGATGAAACCCTGATCTCCTGGCACATAGCCCATACAGGCATCGAATCCTGATCTCGGGTTATCACCCGCATGAATATTAGCCTCTCAAAGGCATCAAACAATCGCCCATCAAGGGCATCATAACCTCTATCTTATATCAGGGATGAAACCCTGATCTCCTAGCACATAACCCATACAGGCATCGAATCCTGATCTCGGGGTTATCACCCGCATGAATATTAGCCTGTTAAAGGCATCAAAACAACAACCCGCTTTATGTTTCCACTTTGAAATATTAGTATATTATTCAAACTCAGCTCACAACTCTCAAGTCAAACCCAACCCAAGTTTATCAAAACCAATAATAAAACCGTTAATAAAAGACCATCCAATTTCCCAACTCAATAAAATCAAAGTACGAACAAAAACAATCAGTTATCCAAAGCAGATGATCACATTTCCACAAAAGTCCCCTTTCGGGATGCAATTCTCAAAACAGATTAGAAAACATTAAAATACATTTAAAGAGCATCCCGGTGGGGATTAGAGCATAGACATTACCTGATATACTTCACAACACAGCAAAAAGAAGAACACACTTGAGCTCACTAACGTCTCGCACTAACTCGGCCTAGAATAAGAATAATTATCTAATCAAAACGTTCCTAACGGTTAGTATTAACTATCAACTACCTGACCCATCCCCTAGGAACACTTAGGTTCCTATCATTTATGGTTTATACTTAACACATTCAAGGAACAAGTTCACACATAACATTTACTCAACAATTTTTCATAAATAAAAGCAAACAGAGTACAGATTATAACGTTCACATAAAACGGGTCACAACTCGACTTTCCGACATCCTATGGGTCTGGTTCAGGACTTTTCGGAAACCTCGGGATGTCTACTAAAACTCTTAAGTTGACGACTAAGCCCATATCAGCCTCCAAAGACTCTAAAAGTACCAAAACTTCCAACTGGTCCAGTTCCGACAGGTTCTGGTAAAATGACTATAACTCAAGCTATACAACTCAAAAGTCCGTTCCGCAAAATTTCTATGAAAGCTAACATCTAGGGGAATCTCCAGTCCCAAGACTGTCCCGATCCCGGTTCTTATTTAATTTATAATTTTTGGTTCTAACTTTCACCATTCGGTCCCGGGGTCCTAGTTTGGGCTTAAAACAGTAACTAACGTCCAAGGTAATTAGTTTAAACCATCTAAAGTCCAAACATCAAATTCCCTATCACTAATGCCAAAATATAACACATGAAACATTAACAACATTATCCTACACATGAAACATACTACTTCAAGACCCTTTAATTACAACATGAATAATTATAAAGTACGAATTTCTTAATCAAGAATCAAGAAAGGTTTTAAAGAACATGTGAATAAATTATAAAGAACATATGAATACTTAACTAACAATTCAAGAATTAAATCTAGGTAATTAAACTTTTAATTCGTGCATACAATAATAATGTCATCTAAAACCCTAACATGATTCTCATGAAAACAAAGCATCTCATATAGTCAAATATTACCAATTTCACTACCACTATTACAACCCTAATACACCAAATTAGGACATAAAAGTACACATAATAATTTAGACAAAAATTACAAGTAAATAATACAATACGAGAACAAATTAATTACAAATAACAACTTAAAAATTTACAATCTTGATTACCCAAAATTACAAGATTTAAAACAAGAAATAATAATAATAGTAATAATAATAATAATAATAATAATAATAATAATAATAATAATGATAATAATCAGAAAATAAAAAACAGAAGGAAAAGTTTGTAAAAACCAAAATTAGGGTTTTACGTTTAAAAGGAAGGGGTCGGTTTTCCGGCGAGTGTGGGCGGTCGGTCGAGGCGGCGACGTCGAGGGTGGTCGTCGGATGGTGGGGAGTCGTCGGTAGTCGCAGCGTCGGTGGAGGGCGCGGTGGTAGTCGCAGGTGGTCGGGATGACCGCAACAACAGCAGGGCTTTCAAGCCTGGCGACGAGCACGGTTTCCGGCGACAACGAAGACGGCGATCGCCCGTGGTCAGAAGTTGGCTGTGACGTCGACGAACCCTCAGGCGGCGGTTGTCGTGGTGGTCTGCGGTGGCGTCTAGTAGAAGAGGGAGAGAGAAGGAACGAAAGAGAGAGGGGAAAAACAGAGAGAGGTTGTAGCGGCGGTTGCAGCGGTGGTGTGCAGCAACCGGTGCTGGTGTCTGACGGTGGTCGGGTGGTGACGACTCCGATGGCGATGACCACACCCGGTGTTGATGGCGGTAGTCAGCGGCGTAAAGAGAGGGAGAGTCAGCGAAGAGAGAGAAAGAGAGACACGGGGGACGATGATGGTGGTGCGTCCGTGATGGCGGCTACTGGGACTGGGCAGAGGGGAGGAAGGGAGAGAGAGAGAGGGAAGAGGCTAGGGTTTTAGGTTGTTATTAGGGTTTTTGAGAGGAGGGAGGTTTTTATATTAAACACATATCTAGGCCCAATTAGTCTATTCTTAATCTTAACCCAACCCAACACTAAAATCTGATTTTTCTAAAAACAACTAATAATAATAATAATAGTAGTAATAATAATAATAACACTAATAATAATATCATTAATAATAATCACATAACAAATAATATTCACGTAATTATTCATAAAACGTAATATTAACCAGCGGAAATTACTATTCTACCCTTGTTAGCCCCTCAACGGTCCTACGAGCTCAAGTGTTAGCCAAAATAAACACAAACGAATAATAATAAATAACGGAGCCAAACCTAATTTACTAACGACGTCACGGTCAACATCCTTGGATTTTTTCGGGGTTTTACACGAACTTATTTTGAAAATTGTTAACATATTGCTCGCAAAACTTTCCCCATCTCTCAATTTCATTTAACTTTCCTTATCAATCTGATCACAATTAGGGTTGTTAAAAAAAAACCGTCCCTGAAATACCCGATCCTAAAACCTGTTATTCGGTCACAAATTTCAGGTACTCGAACGAAAAAGTTGATTATAATAAAATGCACATATTGTTGAAAGTATGGTTTATAAGTTAAATTCTAACTTAATGATTGAATGAAAAGTATACATTATTTTTTTTCCTAGAAGCAATGTGATATGGAAAAAAGATTGAACATATAACTTATTTGATTTATTAACAACACAAATTAATAAAAGTATTATAACTTTTTATTTGTATAGTAAATGACAATAGTACAATATAAACAAATAAGGAATTAGTACCAATCAAGCAAATAAATAACAATGAGTTTTCTTTTGCCTAACTTTTCATTTAGCTTCATTAACTCCATTCAATAATAATAATTCATGATTACTTTCATGCCCTTATTTTTTTAAAAAAAAAATCATATATTAATAATTATAATTTTCCAAAAATGCCCTCATTGACATTTATATATTCCAACCTTCGCCCTTTGTACCCAGAAAAATATTTTTTTTTTTGGAAAAAACAAATAGTAATTTCCATAACAAAACCAAAGTCACCATAATACAAAGATGGGAGAAATGACTCCACACCTCAAGATCACCAGTACCAAACTAAAGCAAACAAAAGCTAACTCAAAACAAAGACCTATAAAAGGCTCAATTTAACATCCTGTAGAATTACTTGAGCCGCTGTCTTGTAATCCCGATCGACATTACTGAAAATTCTTCGATTTCGTTCATGCCAAATATGCTAAACTGCAGCATTTAAGAGCAAAATAATTCTTCCTCTTTGAGCCATTTTTGAGACAGATAATAACCCAGCTCCAAGATTTGGAAAGGGCATATCAACTCTTCTAAAGATTTCTTCACAAACCAATTGAGAGTATGAACATTGAAAGAATAAATGTCCATCTGATTCTTCCAAACACTTGCACAGAAAACACTAATTAGCTAGTGCCACACCAAATTTTTTGATCCTGTCTGAAGTCAAAAGTCTCTGTTGTAGCATCAACTAGACCACAAAGGAGAATTTTGGAATTCTCAACTTGTGCCAAACCCATTTATGCCAATCCACCTCTACTTGATGCTCCTTCAAAAAATTGTAACCAATCTTGATTTTGTATTCTTTCCTTGTTGTATGACAGTCATAGAACAAAGGCTTCAGTAAGTCTCTTATACCCAGCAGCCTCCGCCAGTACCAACTGGCATTTGTTTAGCTTTACAGTCCCAGATGGACTGCTTCTTGAGGTATAGAGACTTGATCCATTTAATCCATAAAGATTCTTTGTTCATAATTATTTGTGACAGGGCCGCAAGCGCACGGTGTACGTAGTAGCACGTCAAGGTCAATCCCACAGGGACTCAATTAGCAGCACAGAAAACTAATCTCTAATGCGATTACTAAGCTAATAAGGTTTTAGGTTTTGGAAAAGGTTTAACAACTAATCAAACTAATAAAGCAGGAAAAATCAATCAAAGAATCTATCAAGAGAGAAAGACTTCTAGGGAGATGCTAACCTAACAACGAGTTCGATTACTAAAACCTAGTCTGCACAATCATACATTCAAGAATGAATTAAGAATCGACAACCTCTAAATTCTATCGCCCTTTCGATGCTAAATAGAATTATTCTAAACAACCTAATCAACAACTTTCGTCTGCCTTTTAGGTTAAACAGAATTGAAGGTCTTTCTTGTTTCCTTCGCCAAAATGAGCTGGGCACAAGAAGCTGAACCGCCACGGACCGTGGCCACCACCACAGGCTGCCCGAGGTTGCTGCTGCCTAGCCATTCCTTGCTTCTTTCCGTCCCAAATTTGTACCACGGTTTGGATTTGACATGTAGAGGATCGTGGTGTATTCACTCTTGCTTGAAATTGAGAGAAAGTTGGTGTTTTGGCCTCAAAACCTAGAGATTCACGTCAAAGACAAAAACACCAAGTGTAGTAGGGAAATTGCAGTAAAAATCAAGGTTCATACATAAAATTATCCCCAATTCCCTATCGAAAACTCCTAAAAAACATAGTCATGAAACGCAGTTATCAATTTGCCATAACAAGCTACCCAATGTCGCATTATTCCAGCTATTAGCATCCCGAATATTCAAGCCCCCTTCTTTTTTGTAAAGACAACAATGTTTCCAAGACACAGGAGGTAACTTTGAACTGCTTCCACCCCATAGAAAAACTCTACAGAGTTTATTAATTGCATCTATGACACTTGTCGAAATAATGAAGATTTGCGCCCAATAAGTGTGAATAGACATAAGCACACTATTCACAAGTTCGACCCTTCCGGTGTACGTTAACTTGTTAACAGCCCAACCATTGAGTCTCCTTGTCATTTTAGATAATAGCACTGCACAATCATGGCGGTTAAGTCTGGTCGGCTTGACCGGGACACCAAGATATTTGAAGGGGAGTTCAGCTCTTGTGAAACCTGTTAATGTCAAGGCCTCCTGTATTAAATCTTTCTTAACTCCAGCAAATGTGATATCAGATTTGGAAGCAATACTGAGCAATATGAGAAATGATGCAAAGCTTCCAACAAGAGAGTGATGCTTTTAATATCACCATAGCAAAATAATAGGAGATCGTCCGCAAAACATAGGTGATTTAAATTCAGGGCCTTACAAAATTGGTTGAACTTGAATGAGGAATTTGTAGCTGCTTCCTTCAATGCTCGACTAAGATAATCCATGATCAGAACAAATAATAAGGGTGATATGAGATCTCCTTGTCGAAGTCCTCTTCCACTCCGAAAAAAACCAAAGTTAGACCCATTGAAGCTAATAGAGAATGAAGCAGAGCTGACACAAACCATAATCCATTTAATAAAATAGGAGGAAATCGAAGGGCCAATAGAAGTTGCTCTAAAAAATTCCAGTCAACCGTATCATAGGCTTTCTGGATATCAATTTTCAATAAGCAACTGGGTTGTACCCCTTTTCAATTGTAGAATCTAACAAGATCCTCTGCAATAAGACTATTATGTATTATGGATCTTCCACCTACAAACGCAACTTGTTCTTCATCCACCAAAAATGGAAGGACTTCCTTAAGCTTGTAGCAAAGTAATTTGGTAATAACTTTGTATATAACATTGCAGCAGGAAATAGGCCTCAAATCAGTGACATGTTCTGGGTTTTCAACCTTAGGAATAAGGGAAAGAAGAGTTGCATTCACCTCATTCAGAAGACAACCAGAAGAGAAAAAAGAGTGAATGGCTTTGCAAAAATCCTTACCAATAATCGACCATGATTTCTTGAAGAAAGTAGCATTAAAGCCATCCGGACCTGGGCTCCTAGATCCATCCATTGAGAAAACAATATCCTTAATGTCTTTATCTGTAATTGGTGCCAGAAGACTTTCAGCTTGTCCTGGAGACAGAATATGACCCATCATTACTGTAGACCATCTGACCTCCCCAATACAATCTTTCTTCGAGAAAAAGTCTTCATAATGGGAAGATAAAAAAGAGCCAATTTCCTCCTGATTAGATAGCCAATCTCCTTGCTTGTTATATTAACCCAAAATTCTCTTCTGGTAATTTTGTGCTTTCAAAGTAGAATAGAAGAAAGTCGTATTATTATCCCCTTCTTTTAGCCAATCAACCTTGGTTTTTTGATGTAAAAGCTGTGTTGCAATTCTCAAGAGCTTTATTGTATTGGTCTGCAACATCTTCCATCAATGTTTTAATTTCATAATTCAATGGGTTATTCTGAAATTGCTCTTGTAGACCACATAACTTGATATAACATACCTGAGCATCTTCCAACACATTCCTATAGAAGGTTCTGTGAAGAGCAGATAGAGGTATTTTAATTGCCTTAAGTTTCTGTACCAAAGTAAACATTGGCTTTCCAGGGATATTCTTCTTCCATTCATCCCTAATGATCTTAAAAAAATTTGGATGGGAAACCCACATATTACAAAATTTGAATCTCTTTTTGGCACATAAATATTACCCCTTATGTGCAATAACAACGGTGAATGATCAGATATTCCAGGAGATAATACCTGATAGTATACTAGATCAAAATTAATCAAGCATTCAGAATTCATAATACCTCGGTCTATACATGAAAATATTGTCCCGTTGTTCCAAGTGAATTTGCATCCCACATGTCTTATCTCAGAGAGAGAGTGACTGACAATAAAATTCTGAAAATCATAAGTCTCCTCAGATGTAATATCATTCCCTCCCATTCTATCTTCTAAATTAAGCACATGATTGAAATCACCAATGCAAATCCAAGGTTCATTGTAATCTGTAGCAACAAAAGAGAGGCACTTCAACATTTCTTTTCGAGTATTCAAATCATTGCTTCCATATATAAATGCTAATAATAATGAATTCTTCTCATCAGCAACTCTGCACAAAATCACCTGTTCAGAGACCAGAAGATAATGTAATTTGATGCTTGAAGGATTCCAAAGAACCCATATCCGACTCCTCATACCAGCTTGAGCATTATGAACCATAGAATATCCAGGAAATATATTATTCTGAAACTCCAAACATTTCTCCTCAGTCACTTTTGTTTCAATGAGGCAAATAAGATTAGTATGATACATAGAAAGAAAATGTTTCACACCATCTTGTTTTTTGGGGCCATTTAACCCCCTTACATTCCAAACCAGAATACTATCCATTTGGTCTCTTCAACGTGCAGGAACTTAAGATACCCATCTCAACCATTCTATTTTCTGGAATGGGAGTTAGGCATATTGGGACCGACCCTACAACCATTGAAGGAATGGGAGTGTCAGATCTAGCAGTTCCTCTTTTAGGTACGATCGAAAGAATAGGAGAAGAAGATGTAGAACCAACATTAACAGAACCCGAATCAGAAGTCACAGTAGGAGAAGAAGGTTCCTGAGTATTTTCCTTCCTATTCCATCTTTGCTTTTCCATCTTCTTCCTGCAATTTTCCTCCTTATGACCAAACATCCTGCATCCATTGCATCTAATAGGTCTCCATTCATATTCAACTGATTATGATGTATAAACAAAACCATCCTCATGTATTAGAGGTAATGAATCGGGGAAGGGTTTGGTAATATCGACATTGACTAGAATTCTGACATACTTCATCAATGTCTTGTTTTGTGTATAAAGGTCAGCCTCCAAAGGTTCACCTAGCAAGCTTCCTATCTTACTAAGACCCGATGATCTCCAATATTTCCAGCTCAATCCATGCAATTTTACCCAAATTGGTACATACACAACCTCCTCTGGTCAAGAAGATTTCCCTAGAGAGCTAGCTCGTAAAATAATATGTTTCCTGTCAAAATACACTATCCTCTTCCCCAAAATCAGATCTCGTTCCAAAGTAGAGTGGAATCGGATAATAAACGAGCCCTCAGGTTGCCAAAGAATTCTGTACAAACCCTTTTGCTCCCCACATTCTAAAAGCAAATTTCTCAATAATAACTAATGGAGGATTACCACCCAAAACAAAGGCCAGAATTGAAGACTCCCAGAACTTCAGCTCCGATTCAATATCATCGCAAGTTATTTGATGAGTACTCACACCATTAATATTGACTGGAGGAATAAAAGAGAGTTTCAAAGAACCCTTACTACCAGATTGAGGTTCATCATGATCCTTATCCACATGTTCTTCATTCATTGGGATAGATGACGAGATCGAAGGAGGTACTGAAGCTTGCCTTCCCTCATCAACATCACCAAGGGTCAGAAGAAGAGGTGGAGTTTCATCAACAGGAACAGATGCTTCCTCAATTGTATCAATATGCGATTGCTTATCTGGACTCAGATCAACCGGAACCGGCACTATTCTGGCCTATCTCTTAGATTTCTTGGCGGCTTTCAGCGGCTCCACGATCGCCCCATGGATCTCTCTCCTTAGGGCATAGTCATTGTTTTTTTTTTCACCCAGAAATACGTATATATATATACATATATATATATATATATATATATATATATATATATATATATATATATTGGAAAAACGATGAGAATTTCCATTACCAAAATCGAGTACATGAAACCCGGGCATACTTGGGGGGTCAACAATAAGATCAGACCCAAGATCAAACAGATGCCTCAAAACCAAAATTAACTCAAACAGTTGATTCAAAACACAAAAGCTTAATAAAGCTTCAATAAAATGTATTTTGAATACACAAGCATATATCAGATGGTGACCGATATATATTTTGGTGCAATCTACGGTTTCTCTCTGTCCATACATGGTAGATGACTGAAGACAGGATCAATTGACTATTCTCACTCTTGAAACCAGCATTTACCCAGTTAGAACTTACCCATTCTGTCCAATTTGGCAAAGGTCCAGATTGGGTATCCCAGACCAAAGCACCCACGTTGAGAGTGAAGTCACACTCAAAAAACAGATGTGTATTTGATTCACAATTCTTCTCACAAAGGAAACATCTATTAGCAAGATGAACACCAAACTTTTGCAAACGATCAAGAGTAACTAACCTTCTGTTGATAGCCAACCAAGAGATGAAAGAGCGTTTTGGAATTCTCGGTTTACACCAGATAAGATTATGCCACAGAACCTTATGAGAATGATTTTTCAAAAAATCATATCCTAGCTGGATTGAGTAATTCTTTCCTTCTGAAATAATTCTTTGAAACAGAGGGAGAAGGGAATCTCTAGCCTTTAACAATCTCCTCCAATACCAGCTGGAGTTCTATCTTGCAGCACAATCCAATATGGATTCTTTTTTGATATAAATGTGATGAACCCATTTTATCCATAAAGCCTCCTTATGACTCCAAATCTGCCAGATAAGTTTGCGTAGTGCTGCTGTGTTCCATGCCACTGCATCACGAATGTTTAAACCTCCTTCATTTTTATAAAGATAGCAAGTGTCCCAAGATATAGGAGGAGATTTGGAATCAGAACCCCATAAGAATCTTCTGCATACTTGCACAATAGAATGAATGACATTCTTGGGTAAAATGAATATCTGTGCCCAATATGTATGCAAGGATATTAATATACTGTTGACTAGTTCAGTCCTTCCCGCATAAGTAAGCTTCCGAACAGCCCAACCATTAATCTGTTTCGACATTTTTTCAACCAACATAGCACAATCATGTCGATTTAAACAGAAAGGGTTTATGGGGACACCCAAGTATTTAAAAGGAAGATTACCTTCTTCAAAACCAATGAAATCCATAATGTCTTTCTTCTCCTTGTTGCTGACATTAGCAAAGATAATTTCTGATTTCTTTTTATTCGGCTGCAATCCAGAGACCAAAGAGAAATGTTCAACAACATCATTCAACAATCTGACACTATTCCTGTCACCGTGGCAAAACATGAGTAAGTCGTCAGCAAAACAAAGGTGAGTCAATTTGAGGGGTGTACAAAACTAGTGGAAGGGATCTCCTTGACGAAGACCTCGCCCACTTCGAAAAAAATGATATGATGCACCATTGAACTCCACCGAGAAGCTTGCCGAAGTTACACATGTCATGACCCAATTCACAAAAAGCTCCGGGAAGTTTAAGGCCAACAACAAATTCCTTATGAAGTCCCAATCAACCGTATCATAAGCTTTTTGAATATCAACCTTCAAAAGACAACTAGGCTTTACACCTTTACGGTTATAGAATCTCACAAGATCTTCTGCAATTAATATGTTATTAAGAATGGATCTACCTTCCACAAATGCTGCCTGGGACATATCAATTTTGTCACAAAGCACCTCCTGTAATCGATTACACAGCAGCTTAGTTATCACCTTGTATATAATATTGCAACATGCTATGGGTCTAAGGTCACCCACACCTTCAGGGCTGCAAACTTTAGGAATCATAGTTAATAGAGTAGAGTTTATCTCTCCAAGAAGCTACCCCTTCGCAAAGAAATCTTGTATAGCATGAACCACATCTGATCTCACTATATGCCATGTTGCTTTAAAGAATGACGAATTGAAGCCATCCGGACCCAGACTCTTGTTACCATCCATGGGAAAAATGACTTCTTTTATTTCTGTAGCTGAAAAAGATTTCAAAAGCATGTTGTGTTGTGAAGTTTCCAGCCTCTTCCCCTTCATAATCAGTTCAAAGCTGACCTTTCCAATATAAGGCATTTTTGCAAAAAAAATTTCAAAATGTCCGGCCAAATAATTGCCAATCTCTTTTGCTTCAAGTAAAACATTACCTTCATTATGAGATAAAGATAAGATCTTATTTTGCTATTGTCTAACTGATAGGCCGCAAGTGCACGGGTGAAATTGTAGCATAAATCAAGGTCATTCCCACAGGGACTTTTCCTTTTAACGCACTGAACTAGCCTTCTAATTGATCGCTAAGTCGATCCGTTTTTGGTTTGAAATAACTAATTCTAAATCTAATCACAATCAAGAACTAAACAAAGGGTTATTCACACAAACTTTTCGAATTTAATCAAGGTAAAAAGGCGTTCAGGGGATGAAACCTAAGTCAAATAACGAATCAACGATGTGGATTGAACTTTCATTTCATTAATTTGCACAATCAAGGTTCGATAATCGCATAGAATACTTCGCAATGAGATTTTGTCACTAGAGCGAATTGCCAAGACTAACCAAGCACCTACTTTCGTGGTTATTTCGATTTAGTCAAGGTTAAAGATCAAATTATCTCAAGAACCCTAGTTAAAACTTCTATGTCTAGATAATTTTAACTAGTTCAATCTAAGTTTTCGGGTAATCAAACTTCTCCTTTCGGTACTTCATTCAACAACCTATTAATTGGTGATCAAGCAAAAGCAATAGCAATTCAATTCAAAGATCGAATAGATTGAAACAAACTAAATTCATGATAATTCAATCCAACAAAGTCAATTCATCAAGCAACTTCAAAGGTTCATCCCCTAAACTAAAAAGAACTACTCACTATCCATGTTTAAAACTACAAAGCAATTGAAATATATTCTAGAAAGCATGTGAAAATCTACGAGAGATTGAGAAATAAACCCAAGTGCAGAACAAACTTGCTAGGAATCAACAATGGAGGACTTTTGCTCCTCCACTTCAAAGTATGTTCAAATTGCTCCTCGATCTTCAATCTTCTCTCAATCTTCATTGATGGAATGGAATATGAATGATGAATGATATGATTAGGGCATGAAACGGATGATGGTGGATGATGATCCTCAACTACTCGGACGGAAATAAGCATAATATAGGCAAATATCAACTCAAAACCGCCGAAAATGAAAAGACAGGAGAGGCACGGACCGTGCCAGGGGTGACACGGACCGTGCCCCATGTGACACGGACCGTGCTCCCTGTGACACGGACCGTGTCAGCTTTCTTCTTGAATTTTCTCACTCTCTGGCCATAGACATGACCCGTGCTCTTCCTGGGGGCACCCGTGTCACTGCCTTTTCGGGCCTAGGAGTACTTTGGGCCATTGCTTGGGCCTTGGGCGATCCAACACCACAATTCTTGGGTCCTTTAAGCTCATAACTTGGATCTACACTTGCTTTTTGGGCTCGGTTTACATCGATTCTTCACAAATTCCCTACAAAACTCACCAAACTCCAAACCAAGTGTAATATGGGAAATTCGGGTATAAAATAACATAATCAAATCAAATATTCCCCAAATTCTCATCAAAACAACCAAATTCTCATATATACAAGAAGTACTTATCACTTACCTTTAGCATGGAGTAGAAAAATGCTGAATTTTGGTCACCTTTTTTAATCTAGTCTGCTTTTGACTTCTGTTTCAGTAGCTTCATAGCCGCAGAAAGAGATTGAAAATAATGCTCCTTAGTTAACTGAGCCTCATCCAATAGTTTTCCATCTCCTAGATATTGATCAACTAATTCCTGAGCAACCATCATCTTCTCATAATACTGCTGAGATTGACTGTATATATTACCAAAAGATGTTCTTTGTAATGCAGATAGAGGATGCTTCAACAATATTAGCTTGGTAACAAGTTTAAACATAGGAGAACCCTCAACCATCTTTTTCAAAGTATTTGCAACTAGAGGAAGGAAAGAAGTAGAATCAATCCACATATTGCAAAATTTGAATCTTCGCTTATGGGAAAAAAGTCTTGGGATCCAATTTAATGATAAGGGGAGATTGATCTGAGATTCCATGAGGAAGGACCAAATAATGCAAAGATTCAAACTGAATTAATCCCTCCGGATTGACTATTACCCTGTCAATACAAGAAAATATTTTCTTATTATGCCAAGTATAACGGATACCAGAATGCTTTACCTCATTGATTTGATTGTCATTCTCACCTCTTATTCTCCTCTAACCCCTTTTTTTCTCTTTCTTCCTTTTTCTTGTTTCCTTCTCAACTTCTTTTTATTTTTTTTTGGACTCCAATTTTTTGGCTCTTTTTTTTTTTTTGCTTTCACTTTTCTTTTCACTTTTTTTTTCAGTTTCTCCTTTGCTTTCTTCTCTTTTTTCGGCTTTGTTCTCCATGGGATTGACTCCTGTTATCCTTTCTAATGACATTAGTCACAACACACCTTTTGGCTTGGGTTAAAGGTTTGAAAAGGGTTGAGGTTTGATGGAGAGGTCAAAGATGTGAGTGGTAGGTGGTAAGTGGGGATTGGATGAAAAGATGAGGGTAATGTGTTTGTTGAACTGAAGGTTGGGTTCAAGCCCCCTGTCCTTGGCACATTTGGTTAAGCTGCTGGTCTTAGGAGCATAGAGATGTCCATTTTCAAGAGACTGATGATTTTGGTCTTCTCTCCTTTTGCCCAGCCTGCTTGATGAGTGCAGACTGGCTTCTCTCTTTTTTCTTTTTTCTTTTTTTTGTTTATCTCTCTTTTTTTTCTTTTCTTTTTTTTTCTTTAAGTAAACCCTGGATTCGATAAAATAAAAGATGGGAACGAGGTACACAGCAAAGATGGGAGGATAAGAGAAGATGAATTTTTTCAGACTTGGTTTGCACGGATGATGGATAGATGAGAGAACTTCTCAACTCAAGTAAAAAACACAAGCACGAAATTTTGTTTAATCACATAGCAACAAGAGCAAAGAAATGAATGAAGAACTGACTATAACAGACTCTGAGCATGAAATGCTTGACAACTAAGACTGTAGCTACTTCTAAAGCTCCTTTGATGATGTGCCCTCCTTGTCCTCGTATGGGGAATCCAAAGTCTAACAATTCTCCATGTTGTTCCCTCCAGATCTATGGTAGCTACAGAATTTTCCGTCATCCCAAATATTCCTTTTATGGTTAGCTCAGGCCTTGACCCTGACACTAGACAAATGAAGAAAAAACCATCCCAATGCATGCATGAACTAAATGACCTACATGAACTTCCTAAAATAAAAAACTTTTATATGTTGACTTGAGATAGACTCACCCAGGACATGGGTTTGAACGTGCTAACTGATCTACATGGGACTTCCTAGGATGCAAGACTTCTACATGTTGACTTAAGAAAAAGACTTGCCCACGAGATGGGTCTACATATTCTATATGAGACCTCCTAAAGTGCAAATGCCTATATGCTGACCTATGACATGGGTTTACATTAGACTTCCTAAAAAGACAGACAATCACATGATATGGCAACACGACAAAAGACTCACCCATGACATGGGTTTACACTAGACTTCTTAATAAAAAGACAGATATTTACATGATGACTCTGGACACAGACTTACCCGCGACATGGGTTTTAATGACCTATGAACTTATATAAGACTTTCTAAAGAATGACACACACTTACATGCTAAAGAAAAAGACTTAACGACTCACCCATGACATGGGTTTGCATAACGTAGACCCTATAGGAGACTTCTATAGTGCAAGACATTCATATGTTGACTCTGGAAAATGACTCACCCATGACATGGGTTTACATGACTTATCAATCTATATGAGACTTTCTAAAGAATGCAAGACACTTACATGCAAACACTAACACAAAGACCCATCCTGACCTTATATGATGCTTTCTAATGAATGCAAGACACTTACATGCAGACACTAACACAAAGATTCATCCTAGACCTTATATGATGCTTTCTAATGAATGCAAGACACTTACATGCGGACATTAACACAAAAATTTAATCTAGACCTTATATGATGCTTTCTAAAGAATTCAAGACACTTACATGCAGACATTAACACAAAAATTTAATCTAGACCTTATATGATGCTTTCTAAAGAATGCAAGACACTTATATCCTGACAAAGACTCACCCATGAGCCGGGTTTACACTAGACTTTCTAAAAGAGACAAACACACATTAACCCAGGAAAAGACCCACTTATGACCTAGACTAAAGACTCACCCATGACCGGGTTTAGACACACATATTGACTTAAGAAAAGATTCACATATGACACGACCTTGCAAGAGACTTTCTAAAGACTGAAAGACATTTACATGTAGACTCTGAAACAAAGACTCATCTATGACCTGGGTTTACTAGATCATATATGATACCTCCTAACATGTAAGACACCTATACACTAACTCAGGAAACGACATGTTTGCGGGTCACCACAACATTTTTTTTACAACAAGAGAGTTATAAAGGGCCGGATAAAGTCAAATATAGCGAGTCAATATAAGTTTGAAAGCGCAAGTGAGTGTTTCTCAATTCGGATCGGCTTAAACCACAAGCCAACCGTTTTAAGGAGAATCCGTCATTTGAACTAGCAAACATGGGTTAACTCAAGCTATGCTAGCTATTATACAGACTAGAATAATGCTCAACGAGACCGACAACCTTTTTTTTTTCCTTTTAACTCTTTTTTTTACTCAAGGAAAGTGGATGGTGTAAAGGACCGAATAAAGCCGTCAAAAGGCGAGTTAAAACAGACTTATTAACTCAATTATTAATTCCACTATGGATGGGCTTAACAACGGGCCAACCATGGATTTGTCAGTCTTAATAATCAAGTTTATAAATTTATTTTCTCTAACCCTGAGACTATTACGCGAACTAGAACAACACACACTGACTTTGTTTGATTATTAATCAATTTTCTTTGGACCATGAGTAAGAGAATATTGAGAAGGGCCGAATAAAATCATCAAAGGTGAGTTAAAATGAATCCATAAACAAGGATAATTAACCTTTAAAACAGATGGGCCTTGCCATCATTTATAAATTTATTTCTTCTCAACCCAACAATTATTACGCAGACTAAAACAATATCTCAAAATTAGGTCTGACTCTAATGAAGACCCAACATACAGACACGTATTTACACATATAACAAACTTTATTTATTTACTCAAGGAAAATGGATATTGTAAAGGATTGAATAAAATCAACAATAAGCGAGTCATAATTAATTCATAGGTTTAATCAACAAATCCCATATGGTTAGGCTTAACAACGGGCCGGCCATAACAAATGGTGGATTTATTAATTAAATCGACAAATCAATTTCCTCGAGCTTAGTGATTATTATGCAATCTAAAATGTTGTCCATTAACTTTGTTGAACTTTCAATTAATTTTTGGACCTTTGTTAAGGGAATTCCGTAAAAGGCCATATAATATCATTAAAGGTGAGTCGATTTTTATTTATTAATGAAAATAATCACCCCTCAAGCATAAATGGGCCCTTCCACTTGGGCTAACCATGATGCCTTTTGGGTTAATCATTTTAATTAATGAATAATCATTTTCTCAACCCAATGAATTTTATATGGACTAGAACAAAACCTCTAAACTAGGGTCGACTCAAAAACAAAAGGAAAAGGGAAAGGGGTAGCACATATCACATAGCATACAACATGAGGGGATACCCTAAACCAAGGCTCTATGTTCATGGATTTTTCTATGGTTGGATTTCATGGCCTACCGCACGTTTTCATCTCCGTTCTCCGTACCTGAAGGTAGGGAGTGTGAGGTATTTCTCAAAGAACTTCAAGGAAGCCCTATGAGTGTAACGCGGGGAGAGAGGGGAGCAAATGCTTGGCGATGTAGGGTACATCCCACAAGTAGTGGCCCGCCCGCTCTCGAGGGAAACACCTAGGTATAACTTATCTGTCGCCTTTGTGCTAACGTGTCAAAAGACACGATTAGTGACCCGGTATGCAAAGGATGCCTAAAAAAAGAATTATAAAATCGCGAAAATAATCAACTTCTCGCTTTTAGAATTTCACTTTAATTCGATTTTTTCAAGTTTTACCCTCTTTTTAAGTTTAAGTCCCTAGTGGAGTCGCCAATCTGCAGGACCCGGAAAATTCCCATTCGGGGAAATTGTTTCGGATGCGCTACTTAACGATCGGGAGCCGACTAAGGTTGCTTAATCCTTAAATAAGGATATTTTTATTTTTGAAATTCATTTTCGGGGGTAACTTTATTTATTTTACAAATTCTTTTATATTATGAAAATATACGAAATTACACTAAAATAATTTACTAATAAATTTAGTACCGGCCCATTATTCCATGCGGGCCCAAGAAGTAGCAAAGGGACCACCATGAGGCCCTAAAACCCGCGCGTGTTTTATGGCTCCATGGACTGGGCCCTGTGCAACTTCGACCCAAGGAAAATGGGATGAAGATTAATAAAACCCGTGCGGGTTTTGTTGATCTTCTTGCCCATTTTCTTTGGGTAGCCTTAGATTAATAAAAGGTGGTACTAAAATATTTGTAATGATTTTTTGTGTAATTATCGTTTATTTTAAATAACTAAAAGAATTTATAAAAAGTGATAAGAGTCGCCAGCCGATTTAAGGAAACCGACAAACCATGAAAATAATAAAATAACTCCGGTCTACGAAACCCGATTCCAAGTTCGGGGGTAAGGTTACGAATTCGAGAATTATAAGAATTCTCGAATTCGCCTGTTAGAAAACAGACTTTACTAAAACCGACATTAAAATGAAATAGAGCGGGGAGAAGTTTAATTAATTTCACAAATTTATATTCTTAGCATGCATTATAAAGAATGAGGTTTTTGGTTTACAAAATATGCACATATAATGTAAAGTAAAAGTATAAATTACATGATTAAATAATAATAACGAAAAGAAACATAAAAGCGAACCTCTTTGATTTAGGAGCCTGAATGCGCCGATCGAAACACCTTGACTTCCCTTGACTTGGTGGATGAAAGATGAGTATGAAAATGGTAGTAGGATAGTATGTGAGTGATGATTTTGGTAGAGTAAGGGGAATGGTGAGATGAGAATAATGAGAATAAGAGAGAGTAGTGGATGAGAGTTTAGGTAGAATAATGGTGTTAGTTAGTGAGAATGCTTGATGATGAAGGTGAATTGGAGGGGGTCTTTATAGGTGAGGAGGTAGTGATTAGGAGGGAAAATCATGGGGACACATCCCTTGGATCATGCCATGCAATCACAAAGTCAAGGGTAGGAGTCAAACACATGGGGCTAATATTATGGAGGGTGATCAAGATTTTTGGCGCCGAATTCAAACAGAAAACCCACGCGGGTTTTATAATATCCAAGCACACGGATCGCTGATCTGGACGGCAAAACGACGTGCTTTAGGCAGTATGAAACCCGCGCGGGTTTTGAAGCAGCTGAGCCAGGGCGCGCTTTGGGCTGGTTCTGTTTCTGGGCCACCTCTGCTGATTAAAACCCGTGCGGGTTTTGTCTCAGCTAGTGGGTCGGATTTGCTTACTGGGCCAGATTTATGGGCCCGGGATTTGTTAAAACCCGCTTGGGTTTTGAACTGGCTAAGTGTAACTTCAAATGGCCATAACTCTTTCATCCGGACTCCGGTTGAGGCAATTCAAAAGGCGTTGAAAAGCTTATGATGGGTATTTTACTCTCATCAAAAGAAATAGGGCCAACGAGACTTGTGGAAAAAAATGGGATTCGAAATGGTGTGCATATGTATGTGGAAAGGGTCGAAAAGGAAGGCTTTTTGTGGTGGGTTGGCCCGGTAACTCTTGATTGATGGAGGCCCGGTGGCTTGGCTTTTCTTCTAGCCTCTTTTTTTGTTGCTCCTAATTTGTACACTTGTCCCTGTACAATATCCAGTGTCTACACCATCCTACAGATTGTTGCGCTTTTTCTCTTTTTGTTGGTTTTTCTATTTTTTAAATTTCTAGTTGTTTTTAGACTTGAGTACTAATCTAGCAAAGCAATAGACTATTCACAAACAAACCAAAGTCCTAAACTACCAAATAACGCTATCATCGACAACGGCGCAATTGTTCGATTGCTGTTTTTGGGGTTTTTAGTAAGGGTTGTCGAATCCAAGGATGGGTGTTTAGGCTTGTTTAGGTAATGGCTTGCTAAGTTTCCAAGTGCGGAAAGCAGTAAACTATGTAATGAAAGCAAGTAAAACTATCCTAATCAACTCAAGAAACTATCACATAAACCATCAAGCAATCAAGAACAAGGAGAAATTAAGCTAACCAACAAGAAGGAAAACTAACAAGTATGCAATTAATAGTAAGTAACAAAGCAATAAACTAATCTAATAATAAAATTAGGAACTTAAATCTATACCCTTGAAGCATCAACTTGCTCTCTAATCTTCAACTTCCATCTTTGACCTTCATTTTGGAACTTCTCCCGAACAAGCAAGAAGATGTGAATTAGATTATTAAGAACCCTCAAATCCTCACTTTCAAGTAGGATTTGTGATCCTTAATCTCCCTTTTCACTAAAATTGGATTGTGTTTGTTAGGAATTAATATTAATCAATGTTAGTTTAGTTAGTTAGCTGAGTTGTCATCTTGTTTCTTTTCTGTTTTTCTTGTTTTCGTGGGTGCCTTTATATAGCCTTAGGTTTGCTCGGCTATATTCATCATATATAATACAAATCACAGAATCCACTCCTTCTATCTCTTCCTTTCCTCCCTCTCATTTCTTTCTTCATGAATTAATGGTCTTTTATCCAGCTATCAATTTGGATCTTTTCATGGTATCAGAGCCAGGAGGCTACTGATACTGCTCGGCCATCAAATTTCCTGTCATCTTCTCCCTCTCGTGATCACTCACAGCAACCATATCAGAAGAAACACCCAGGAAACCAATCAGAAATCTCCCCATAACAGATCCTTGCGATCCCTTATTCATTCACCCATCGGAGCAGCCTGGAATGTCCCTTGTATCAGACCTTTTTTCCGGTGAAGACTTTGACACATGGAAAAGGTCAGCTATAATCTCACTCAATGCGAAATTCAAAGTTGGTTTTGTTGATGGTTCCCTTGAAGTTCCTGCTGATAATGATCCCTTCTTTCCATATTGGAAAAGAGGGAATGACATGGTACTATCATGGATCTTGAATTCCCTTCATAAGGACATTCGTGAGAGTATCCTCTATTCAACCAGTGCTCAAAGCCTTTGGAAAGAACTCATAGAAAGATTCGGTCAATCCAACAAGGCAAGCTCTATTCTGTTCAGCAAGAGGTCTCCAAGTTGTCCCAAGGTTCTTTAGACATATCCAGCTATTATACCAAATCCAAGAAGCTGTGGGATGAGATAGCTTCTGTCACAAACTTTCCAAGATGCACTTGTGGAAAGTGCAAGTGCCTGCCCCATAATATCAATCAACAAATGGATGTACATCTTGAAGAACAAAGACTTCTCCAATTTCTAATGGGATTGAACAATAGCTACACTGCAATCCGAGGGAACATCTTGATGATGTCTCCTCTTCCTTCTTTGGTACAAGTCTATGCTTTACTTTCCCAAAAAGAAAAGCAAAGGCAAGTTAGAGATAACACACAGTTCTTGGGTGAGTTTGCCTCCTTATATGCAAACAAGAATAATCAAAGAAATGATCAAAGGAAGCCAGAGTCCAAGAAATCAGCTTTGTTTTGTTACTATTGCAAGAAGCCTGGTTACACTATTAACAAATGTTTCAAGATACATGGTTATCCCCCAAAGAGCCAGAACAAACAATTTCCACCAAGACACCAGGGTTAGAGTGAACAACAAGGAGTAAAAGGAATGGAAAATGTTGCTGCACAAAGCGCTCAACATCAGACTGACAGTGGAGATGGCCTACTACCTACACCATCCTTCAACTTCAGTCATGATCAGACCAAGAACCTCTTACAACAAATCTTGAACAACCTCACATCACAGGATAACAGCTCTTCCAGAGACAGCAGTGAGAATATGTCTGGTAATGTTCCCTTATCTAACATCAGTTCACTATCAAATGCTATTAGTATGGCATGCTTCTTGCCTAAAGACTCATGGATTTTAGACTCTGGAGCCTCAGATCATATGTGCAATAATAAAGAATTCTTACACTCTCTGAAAACTTTACCTAATCCTATTGAAGTTCTTTTGCCAAATGGGAGTAATATAACTATAACTGAGGCTGGGAAATTACAAGTTTCAGAAAGAATTACATTGAATGATGTACTTTATGTTCCTTATTTCAAGATTAATTTGATTTCAATCAAGACGTTGTGTGATCAACTAAATTGTCATGCTATTTTCACTAAAGGAGAATGTGTTTTGCAGGACCCTTCTGTGAAAATAGTCCTTGGTAGGGAAGTCAATGGGCTTTATATGTTAGAAAATAGATTTTGTCAACAAATTCTTAGAATGCAATCTTTAGATTCTAGGATAGAAGTCACTGCATGTAATAAAGTTTCTTCTTCAGTTGTGAATTCAAAGTTATGACACAAAAGACTTGGACATTTGTTTGTTCCAAGAATGAAAATGTTACCTATTCTTTTTGATCAATCTATTAAACATGAGAATTGTGATATTTGCCCAAGAGCTAAGCAGAAATGTCTGTCTTTTCAACTAAGTTCTATTTCAACTACCGAACCCTTTAGCTTGATACATGTAGACACATGGGGGCCCTTTCATGTTAAGACACACTCAGGCCATAAATATTTCATCACTATAGTAGATGACTTCACCAGGGCAACATGGGCACACTTGATGACCAATAAGAGTGAAGCTTTTGTATTATTACAATCCTTTGTGACCATGGCCAAAACCCAATTTGGGAGCACTGTTAGGAGGATTAGATCTGACAATACCTTAGAAATAGGAAAGAGAATTGAGGCCATTAAGTACTTCAATGATAAAGGGATCTTACATGAAACTAGTTGTACTCAAAAGCCCCAACAAAATGGGGTGGTTGAAAGAAAACATAGACACTTGCTTGAGGTGGCTAGGGCCTTAATGTTTCAATCCGGTTTGCCTTTAAAATTCTGGGGGGAGAGTGTGTTGACGGCTACTTATCTTATTAATAGAATGCCAACACCTTTACTGAAAAATAAAACCCCTTATGAACTCCTTTTCAAGATTGCCCCATCCTATGATCACCTGAGAGTGTTTGGTTACCTATGTTATGCTAGTACGTCGAAACATGATAGACATAAGTTCCAAGAAAGGGTTGAACAATGTGTTTTTGTGGGTTACCCTCAAGGAAGGAAAGCTTACAAACTATTTTCTCTAAAAACTCATAAGTTTATTATTTCAAGAGATGTTATTTTTCATGAAAGTCTTTTCCCCTTTCGAGGGGATACTAATGACTTCTGTCAGAATGATATGATTCACCATACCTCAGCAGTAGACTTTGATGACACTTCCCCAATCTTTTCTGAGGTTGATGATTCTATGCAAAGTGAGCCCACTGATGAACCCCTTCTAGACCCAGTGGTTCCTGTGAGAAGGTCCACTAGGACTCACAAACCATCTGCATATTTGGGGGACTATGAAACATGCTTCTCATGTGTTACAAATTTACATATTTCTCCCAAAAGTCTAGTCTCTTGCTCTTCTTCTTTTTCTCCTGCAGAATCAGTACATCAAGATTATGCAGAGCCCCAAACTTATGAGGAAGCTGTCATGCATGATGGTTGGAGGGAGGCAATGAACAAAGAACTACAAGCCTTATCTCAAACCAATACTTGGGAAATAGTGCCCCTACCAAAAGGAAGAAGGTCAATAGACAATAAGTGGGTCTATAAAGTAAAGCAAAAGGCTGATGGAAGTATTGAGAGACTTAAAGCAAGATTGGTGGTGAAGGGATTTACACAAAAGGCAGGAATTGACTATGGTGAAACCTTCTCCCCAGTGGTTAAAATGACTACAATCAGGGCTCTTATGTCTGTAGCAGTCAAAAGAAACTAGAAATTGGAACAGCTTGATTTCAACAATGCATTTCTCCATGGAGACCTTCATGAAGAGATTTATATGAAAATACCATAGGGAGTACACTCTGAGGTCCCAAATGGGGTTTGCAAATTGAAAAAAAATCCTTATATGGTCTGAAGCAAGCCTCTAGGCAATGGTATGCTAAGTTAACTGAAGTTCTCTACAAAATGGGGTATGAACATTCAGCCAATGACTACTCTCTCTTCTACAAGAAAACATCAGCTGCCTCGGTTTACTTGGCTATCTATGTTGATGACATCCTGGTAACAGGAGACGATAGTGTTGAAATCAGATCTCTGAAAGCTCATTTAGATCATGTTTTCAGGATTAAAGATTTGGGTGAAGTGCATTACTTCCTTGGGCTCGAGATCATGAGAACCACAGAAGGATTAATCCTTACTCAAAGAAAATTTGCTAGAGATCTATTGACAGAGTTCAAAGTCGAAGACCTCAAGTCTGCAATCTGTCTAATGGATCTCAACACAAAGCTGCTGCCTGATGCTGGCACTCCTTTGACCAATCCCACAACCTACAGACAACTGATTGGGAAATTGAATTTCCTAGTGAACACTAGGCTTGATATAGCCTTTACAATCCAACATCTCAGTCAGTTTCTGCAAAGTCCAACAGATTTACACTAGGAAGCAAATTTACATGTTTTGAGGTACATTAAGAGCAAACTAGATCTTAGCATATTGTTGCGCAAAGATGATAGTTTCTCTCTTCAAGCCTTTAGTGATTCTGATTGGAGGGCATGTAAACACTCCATAAGATCTATAAGTGGATTCCTAGTTTTCTTAGGCAAGACTTTGATTTCCTGGAAAAGCAAGAAACAACCAACAGTTTCACTTTCCTCGGCAGAGGCTGAATATAGAAGTTTGAGGAGACTTGTTGCAGAATTGGCATGGCTGAGCAGGTTACTTGGGGAGCTTCAGGTCGATTCAGTAACCCCCATACCAGTTAAATGTGATAGTCAAGCTGCTATATACATCGCTAAGAACCCTGTCTTTCATGAGAGAACGAAACACATAGAAATTGATTGCCATTTTGTTAGGCAAAAGCTGGCAAAAGATTTGATTGCCTTGAATCATGTATCTTCTAAAGAGCAGTTGGCAGATATTCTTACTAAGCCGCTTCCTGGAACTCAACATCACCAGATTCTCAGCAAATTGAGGGTCGAAAAACCCTTCAATTTGGGGGGGGGGGTTGTTAGGAATTAATATTAATCAATGTTAGTTTAGTTAGTTAGCTGAGTTGTCATCTTGTTTCTTTTATGTTTTTCTTGTTTTGCTGGGTCCCTTTATATAGCCTTAGGTTTGCTCGGCTATATACATCAAATATATACAAATCACAGAATCCACTCCTTCTTCTATCTCTTCCTTTCCTCCCTCTCATTTCTTTCTTCATGAATTAATGGTCTTTTATCCAGCTATCAATTTGGATCTTTTCAATGTTTGTGGCTAATCTAGAAAGCTAGCAATAACAATCTCAAATGGAATCAAAAGAAAACAAGAGAATAAAGGAAGCTTTTCTGAAATTAAACTTCAATGAAAGTTAATTACAATCAAAGCTTGATAAAACTTGGAGAACAATCTACATAAAACCCTAAGTAAGAGAAGAGCAATTGATAAAAAGTAGATGAAAACTAATAGAAAACCTAACCTTGGTAGTTGATAAAAAGTAAGAGAATAATGATCTACTTACTGGACTTCCTTGCCTTGGCAGTTTCCTTGACATCACAGGGGCCGGTCACGGGCGCGAGCCAACATGACTCGGGCGTGACGGCCTCTTGGCCTTTCTCCTTCCTTAGCTAAAATCTACACGCCACAGGGGTCACAGGAACAAGTCACGCCCGCGACCAAACATGACTCAGGCGTGACACTCCGCTGTTGTGGACATTTTTCCTCGCCGTTCGGGCTTCCGAACGTCCACGTTTGGATTGGGGTATGATTCGTTGATTTGTGCTGGGGTTTAACCTTTGAAAACTCCTTAAGGAAATCAAACTTTATATTTCATGAATAATATTTTGTAAAATCACTTTCCCTTTACTTATGCATTTTATGAGTCATGGAATTAAACCTTTAAGAGTGAACATCCACTTGTTCCCAACTCTTCTAAATTTAACTCAATTTTCTCATTTAAATATTAGGCTCGGAAGAGAATGATTTATGCAACCATTATTTAGGAATATAAGAAAGAAAACCCTAAAGTTGCATCGATACATTGTAAAACCATCTTAACCATAGTTTATGCAATCCTCAATGTATTTTAGTTCGAAATGGGAGTCACCACCCGATTTTGTAAGGGAAAAGCCAAGACAAAACCAAAAGAAATAGAAAGAAAGACTCTGCTTGCGAAACCCAAGAATGGATCCGGGGGTAATGCTATGAACTCGAAAAGTAAACTTTAAGAATTCGCCTTTCACAAAAGGAAAGACTCTACTAAAAGTTTAAAATATGCTTTTGATAAAGTTTGGAAGGGAAATGGATGAATACTTTATAGAATTACTTCATTGAATCATGCAACAAGAACGTAATATAAAAGGTAAAAAAGTAAAAATATACACTTATTTACAAGAAAAGAAAGCACTTAAAGGCTTACATTGCTACTTTGTTGGGAAAAGCCTTGCCTAGCCTCTTGGTGCTTGAAGAATCCTCTTTGATGCCTTTGGAAACCTCCTCTCAAAGTGCCAAGATGATGATAGAAAAGATGATAAAAGATGATAAGAAAGAGGGTGGAAAAAGAGTACTAAGAAGGCTTCATTTGTGGTTTTGAATGTGTTTAGGCTAGGGTTATTTGTGGAGTTTGGGATGGATACGATAGGATAGGGTATGTATTTAGGATTTTTGTGATGACAAGAGGATTAAGATTATGATGGTAAGATAGATGACGGAAGATAATAAGGATGGTAGTAGGATGATATGAGAGTATAGGAAGTAGAGAGAGTTTATGAGAGTTGAGAGATGAGAGATGAGAGAATTAGTAGGAGGAAGAATGGATGAGGGAGTTGGTGAGTGAATGAGAATGAGATGAAGTGAGGATTGAGTAAAGAGGGAGAAAGGATGATTTGATGAGTGAGTTTAGCTTCAAGAGAGGAGGTATTTATAGGCTAAGAGGAGAGGAGAGATACATGCATGCTCAACTCTCACCTCGTAGTCTCCGGAGCTATGCACAATACCAAGGCAGAAAGGGGAGCTCACCTAGCATGGTTGGTGGCACGTGGTCAATTAACCACGTGTGATGGAGTCATCAAGGCCGACCGGCCACTACGCCAGGGGGGAGGGACCAGCTTCATCCATACATGCATGGACGGTGGAGTGTGAAGTCAACCAACTTAGGGAAGCTACCATTCACATTGGACGAAATGAGCAGATTATTTAGCTAACTTTTTTAGGTGTTTTTGAGTGCTTTTGTGAGGATTCGATCTCGCTATCTCTAGTGCTTGCTTTTAGGGTTAGCATGGCTCTATTTTTATATAAAAATGTACATGTAGCTAGGATGGACCACATGTGATCATGCATGTGACTTTAGGTGAACAAATACATGTAAAACGCATGCATTTGTCGAATCTCTTTTATTTCTTCCGCTCTTATTTTTATATTGTCTTATGCGTCAAAATCTCGATGTCTACAAGAGCCCCCACTTTGATTGAGTCCGAGGATAGGACGAAAATCAAAGTAGTCTTGATTTGATGGACACCGGTTGAGGATATGACTTTGGAATGCAAAGCCTGAGGATATGACTTTGTCGAGTGCAAAGCATGGAGTGATGCTTAGAAGCTGAGTCCTGCATCGTGGTTGGCGAACTTGCGCCGTTCGGTGATCTCGAGCAAGAATGATGCTCTACTTGGTGCGATCTCGGACGTTTGATGACATCCTACTTGACATGATCTCGGACATTTCAGACGTCCTACTTGAAGATGTGGGCTGACACTTGGAAGCTAGGTCCTGTGTCGCGGTTGGCGAACTTGCGCCGAGAGGTGATCTCGAGCAAGAATGATGCTCTACTAGTTGGAGAGACTTCATCGGTCATGATGCCGATGGCTCTTGGGGTTGATGTTTGGTTTTCTAGTCTTTCCCAGTGTCGTATCCAGTCTTTCTTGGTGTCGATATTGATGATTGTGGGCATGTTAAATGCCGAAGGACTGCATCGATCGTGATGTCGATGGCCTGGGGGTTGAGACTTCACCGAAACTCTGTCGATGGCTCAGGATTGATGATGATGATGATTATGATGATGATGACAATTCAATGTCGAGGGACTTGACCGATCGTGGCCCTTATTTTCCTGCAAGATGCAAAAATAGTTTTCGTCAGTTCTGATGAATTTCAAATTTTGATTTGGGAAACTTACCTCGAGTTGTGGCTACACAGCCATTGGGACTTGTTCCCTTTTGGGGAATGGACGCTTTGATCATTGAAAAGAACACACTCTTCTTGCTGGGCATGCCTTGTGCTCGATCATGCATGGCTTTGGGAAGATGCATACCATTTGGAAGATGACAAAGGAGGAAGAAGACAACGGCTCGTCCTTTCCAAGGCCGACCGGCCTATGCTTTTGGGAAGGAATTGGCTCGTATAATGCAGCTTTTGCAGGCCATGCAGGAGACCATTCAATGCAATTATTGTGTTTGGTCTTGTAGGTCGATCGGCCTCTACTGGGAACCAGTGATGAGCTGACATGTGGTAGTGAGAGCTCATTCATTTTGCCTATAAATGGGGTTTAAGCTCGGCACTACTTCATCACTCTAAATCCGAGCTCTATATCTTAGCTTCCCATTTTCTCTTTAAAGAAATCCTTTTGAGTGTTTTGAATCTTATCCCAAGAGTATGAATTTCTTTCGGAGGGGTCGCAGACGCACCACTCAACCAGCGGTTCAAGAGCGTCCGTATGCAAGAATAATGCAGCGAGAGTATCATAGCAGGGATTTCATTCCGGCTTAGTTGGTCTTTTGCCAAGATGAGCACGCATGGTTCTTTCGTTCTCATGACTCGGTATACTCCTCCTAACTTCATATAGCATGTTTCGTTTTTGCAGTTGCTTTGCATGCTATTTACTGTTGTACTTTAGTTGAATCCAAAAGCAACCTAAGTTACCTTGAATTTTGCTTGAAGTACCTTTCTGCCGTTGACCTTATTGCAGGAAGACTCTTTCAAGGCATGTGGGAGTATTCAAGGTGTAATAACCTTGTCCTTCCATTCAAAGGTGAGTGCATTATATTCGAGCGTTGTGAGGGATGCTGGTTTTGGCCCTTTTCTAGACTGCTTGAGGGCATGGAAGATTCGTAGTAACAAGAGGACATACGGTCGGGCTATCGTGGAGCACTTCTGGGATACCACGAACTCTTTTCACCTCCTAGTTGGGGAGATGATGCTCACTCCTTTTGACTTTGTGATGATTACGGGTCTTAGCTAGGGCGGCCAGCTACTGGAGTTTTAGAAGGATGTTGACCCTCGCGTTCATGCGCTTTTGCAACTTGTTACCGCGTTGGCCAGACAAATTGGCGGCCTGCCGTACACGCATATGGCGGCTGTTATAAAAAAGTGAAGGATTTGGGAGCCTTCCTCTTCCTTAGCGTCAATTCATTGTGCTGGTGCATTCCATCAATACAACAATTTTTGCAAACTGCGGAGACACAATCACTCTCTCCTGGGCGCATCACCTCCTGAATTTCGGCGAGATGAGATTTTTTAACTGGGCGGGTGCTGCTTATGCCCATTTGGTCAGGGGAATACGAGTTGCCTGCCGACCCACCGGTTGTGATACAATGGCGCGTACAAGGGCGACGGAGGCTAAGAGGCTCAACTTGGGGAGCAGCCTTTGGCGAGTCTTGGAGGTATTCTCCAAGATTTTTTCTATTTAGAAATTTGTAAGGTGCAAATTTCTTTTTTACTAAGAACCTTTCCTGGTGTGCAGGTGTGGGTTATGGCCTATTTCCTTCCTGCTGTTGGTGGGACCAACAACGGTGATATGCGCATTCTAGTTGCTCGGAGATGGTCAGAAGCATCAGGCTACCATTGGTCAAAATTCCGTTCCAAGGATTTGAATGGACTTAGGAGGATTATTGACAACCTCAGACCGGTATGTCTTGCATCTTTTCTTTTGTTATTTGCCTTTTCTCCTCTCGAGCCTTTGGTGATGACTATTGCTGCAGGAGGACATTGTCCGATTCCCATAGAATGGATACAATGCGGAGGACCTTCATTATGATATACGCCTTGCAAGGGAAGCAAGCGAGCGCCTCTTGTTATTGGAAGGTCCTTCTGGTCTCACTTTCTATTTGGGGGAACGCTTCTTCTTTCAACATATTGGGGAATGGCCTCCAAGAGTTCCAAGGATCCTCCCGAGCTTATCTTTGATAGGCCAGCCTTGGCGGCGGATGAAATAGCTCGGCTGATGATTGGTGGACCAGCAGCCAATTTCATTGTACCAACGGCTGACTTGGAAGAAACGGCTCTTCAGCATAGAGGGTGTCTTGCTTTCGCTCAAGTATAATCCCCTCTTGTTTTTGCGTTAACACTGTGGACTTCTGGCAACCTGACGGTATTCGCCTTTCTGTAGTTGGGAGGATATTATGATCCTCTTCTGGACGAGCATGCAGAGGACCTTGAGCAGGCGGGAGATGAAGATATGCTGTTTGGATTCATCCCGCTCGTGCCTAACGATCATGAAGTGTTGCAGTTCTTCGATGCAAACCCGATGAGTTGCATACTTGACCACCCTTTATCATGAAGTGTTTGGAGATGAAGATATGCTGTTTGGATTCATCCCTGACCTTTTGGGACCCTAAGTTCCATGTCTTTCGCTTCTCCTGGAACGAATTGTGCTCTCTTCCTGAAGAGTGGGCTTGGATGTTCAAGTTTGATCTTTATGCTCCGCCAACAACTCCTTCTCTTGCTCACAACCTTTGCAAAAAATTTGAGGAATTGACGAACTTCAATCATCGAGCATTAGGACACATTTTGGTTGGCAAACAGTCAATTTGCATGCTCTAGTGGAATTCTTTCAATCACCCGACGTGCTTAGACTCAACCCGGCGTTGCGCGTGCGAGGTTTGGTGTTTTGCATTCTTTCTGAATTTTTATTTTATCACGGTGGTTCGGGTTTTTCACCTATCTGTCTCACCCATGTCGTAGATGAGATGTCCCGGGGTTATAATCCTATTTCGATGATGATTGCTGAGACCCTCCTCTGTCTCAATTCATGGGCTACAAAGCAGACCTTTTACGGAAGTCCCCTCGCTCTTCAAGTGATTATCGACACTTCTTCTCTTTTTTTTTTTGTTCTTTTCCTTTTTTTCTTTTCTTTTTTTGATATTATTTTTCTCTGGTTTTTCATGGATTACCCGATTGATCCATGTGGAATCATGTGTTGATTTTTTTTCTTTTCTTTTTTTTTTCTTTGGTTGTAATATATATTTTTTTTGTGCAACCAAAATTCTCACTTTCTTTCTTTCATCTGTAGATGTGGCTTATGGAGCATTTACACATGGTCTTCTCTCCCATCACCTCTTCGGAACTAGCGAACTTTTGCCAACGCAAAAGGAAGTTCGACACCTGCCGTAATTTTGATGAGTGGATCATTTTTCTCAAGAATCAACAGGAAATCCGTTGGTGGGTTCAATGGTGGAAAGTGCCATGCTTTTCGAGCCACTCTCGTAAGGCGGCCCACATCACTTTGCTTGGCCTTACGGAGCTTACATATTACTTTCCTTATCAAGTCATGCGGTAAATGGGGCATTCTCAAGACATTCCCCTTCCTCCGTGCGAGATTCTCGACCTTAACCATCTCCAAGGGTCGGTGATTGAATCGTGGATCAAATATCGGAAGAAACGGGCTGGAAAGGAAGCACCTGCCCCTAACCGTATCTCCACTACTTCGACAGATGCCTATCGTAGCTGGCTTGCTAATACTGTCAATTGGCGTGAAAGAACGTCACGATCAGCTCTGCGAGATACCCCGAAGTTGAAAAGTATCATCGTAGCTAATAACCCTGGGTCAGGTTCTAAAGGAGAAACACACCTAAGCAAGGAAAAACAAGCAAATCCGACCGAATTAGCACTAATGACCCTATACCGACTCCAACTCAACTAGGATTAGACTTAGTACTAAATAAGTAGGGTGGAGAGAAAGAAATTAAATGAAAGAAATGCGTGGGCTATATATTTTTATTATTTGATGCTTTTTCATTAGAAAATTGATAAAACAAAAATGTATTAAAGGATGTACTCCTTTTATTGATATAAGAAGTAAAGTATTACATTTATGTTTTACAAGAATCAACACAATCCATGTTCTTCTTTTCGCCCTTCGAAATCACTTCAGCTGCAATACTTTTATTTTCTCCTTTTACCTAACTCGTCTTGAAGTTAGTCTCTCATTTTCCCTTTTTTTTCTTTTTTTTTTTATACTCTCCTTTTACCTGACCTGCCTCAAAAAGGTTTTCAAGTCAGCCTCTTCTTTTCTTCTGTTTTTCTTCTTCTTTTTTTTTCTTTTCTCTCACAAGCAAGTGGCCTGTTGGCAGTTCGGTTGCTTGCTTTTATAAGATAGTGCATATCTAAGTAGCTAAGGACACCAACCCTTAGACGCTTAAACATAATATCTTTTTAACTTATCCAAATTCAATGGCTGGGTGAGCTCCTCTCCCTCGGGCGGCGCCCCCTGGAGTGACAGAAATGATGATGTAGGGACCCTTCTAGTTTGGGGCAAACTTGCCTCGAGGATCTTGACGTGCTGCTCTCATTTCTTGCAATACTAGATCCCTTTTTGTTAAATTCTGGTCTTTGACTTTCTTATTGAATGCTCGGGAAATCCGACTCTGATAAAGCTGGATATTATGTAGAGAACGGAGTCGTCTTTCATCCAACAAACCAACTCCTCATATCTAGCTCGGGCCCATTCGGCCTAAGGGATTTGACTTTCAGCAATGATTCTTAAACAAGGAACGACAAGTTCTACTGGCAAGACTGCTTCCATCCCGTACACCAAAGAGCATGGTGTAGCTCCAGTTGCAGTCCGAATTGACGTTCGATATCCCCATAGTGCAAAAGGAAGCTTGTCGGGCCAGTTTTTCTAAGTGACGGCCATTTTCTTGATAATTTTCACCAGAGTTTTGTTTACAGCCTCCACCGCTCCATTGGTTTGTGGCCGATAGGGAGAAGCATGGTGATGTCGGACTTTGTACTTGGCCAAAAGAGCTGCAAACTCGCCCATGAAATGGCTCCCGTTATCACTAATCACCTCATGTGGCACCCCGTATCTACAAATGATGTTCCTCAGCATGAACTTGGCCACATGCTTCGAAGTGATTTTTGAGTATGAGGCAACTTCTACCCATTTAGTAAAGTACTCCACGGCTACCAACACATATTCATGTCCTCCTGTGCCTTGGGGTGAAATCTTCCCTATAATGTCAATTCCCCATACTGAAAATGGCCAAGGTGAGGTCGACGTGGTCAAATAAGAGGATGGCTGATGCTTGAGATTAGCATACTCTTGACATTTCAGGCATCTTCTCACAAATTAGAGACAATCGGACTCCATAGTCGACCAGAAATACTCTGCTCTCTGGATCTTCTTAACCAACATTCTGTCATTCATATGTGGTCCACACTCCCCTCCGTGAGTGGATTTCATTAATTCCTCAGCTTCTTCTTTATCAACACATAGGAGGTTTGTCCCCGTAATAGTCTTCTTGTAAAGACGGTCCTGAATAATGCAATATTGAGAGGCCACTAACCGGATAGCCCTCCTGACTCGATGCTCGGCATTCAGCAGGTATGAACCGTCTTTCAGAAATGCATAAATATCAAAGAACCTTGCATCGGTACTGACCAAACTCATCATTAGCTGTTGATCAGCAGGACGATCTCTCCTCTCCACTGTCACTACTAGGGCTTGATCTTTTTCGGGCATAGCCACCATGGATGAATGCTTGGCTAGCGCCTCAGCTAGCTCATTGTAACCTCGCGGTAGATACTTGAACTCAATATGGTTGAACTTCTCAGCTAGTTTGGACAAATGTTGCTGGTAAAGTGCCAAGGATTTGCTCTTCACCTTCCATATACTAGTAGCTTGATTGACGATCAGACTAGAGTTCCGAAACACTCGTAGCCTTTTAATTCCCATTTCTAGGGCCACACGCATGCCCAAAATGCAAGCTCCATACTCAGCAGCATTATTGGTAGCCTCAAAGTTAAGTTTGACTGCCAAATGAGAGTGTATGTCTTCAGGAGAAACCAACAGAGCTCCGGCCCCGCATCCCATTTGATTAGCAGCACCATAAAAGTATAACTTCCATGTTTACTCTTCAACTTGAAATATTTGTTCAGTAAAAAAGGTGAAACAATGGGTGTCGGGAGACTTTCAGGATGCAAACGGAAATGAGGAAATGGGTTTCGCAACAAGTGAGTAACGAGAAAGGGAAATCAAATGGTAATTCCGTTAGAAAATACCCACTGGGCTTCCTCTTTCAAGGATAGTCCGGATTAACTTCCCCAAAATCCATCGACAGACCCAGGAAAGTTAATAGAACGGAATTTCCTAGTTAGTTTCTATTCGCTTTCGCTAACTAGAATACTAACTATCCTAATTCCTACCGTCCAACAAACGTTGGATGTATTCGGGATGCTTTCGCACCCAAATACATCCCATTCGAGGGAAGGATAGGATTGGGAAATTGATTTCCTAACTAGTTACTCACTAATATTGTTAACCCAAACCTAATCACCCATTCACACCCTTAATATCTCCCTAACCCATTAAAGTTCTAGCCACTAAACATCCTAACTATCATGATAATAACATCAACAACTTCATTCATGCTTAATCGAGTAAACAAGATGACAATAAACATTCAACAACAACAACAATATCAAAAACAGAGATTAATAGATAAGCAATAAATTAGAGAGAGAGATTAAGAAATGCTCATGGATTGTGATGACAAGGGGGAAAACTTCAGAATAATAAAGCTCCAATGCTCCAAAGTTGAGAATAATCTTCAAACTTCCAATAATAATCAAGAGGATCCAATACAAGAATCAATAATCTCAGCAAAGATCTCTCTTAATCTCCCTAATCTAAGACTTAAAAAAGTGATAAAGAGTGCTAAAGTATCATAAAAGATAGATAAAAATTGTTGTCTCCTCCCTAATCTAAAATGACCTAAATACATTAAATACTAATCCAGGTTGTTACTCAAAACTCATCATTTTACACAACAGACAAAACTGGCCTGCAGGGGACCATGGGCACGGTTAGGGTGACCGTGGCCACGGTCCTGCGTAAGGCAGGCGATTTCTCCTCTTCGCTTCGCACCACCGTGGGTACGATCCCCAATCACCATGGTCACGGTCTAGGCGATTAGGGCTGACAACTTTTCGCTCCTTCGCACCGCCGTGGCTACGGTCAGAGGAGACCGTGGCCACGGTCTAGTTCGGCCAGCTTCTTCCTTGGGCAGGGTAGGATCCCACTGTGGCTACGGTCAGAGTGACCGTGACCACGGTCTATCACGGGTGCAAGGCTTCATCGTTAGGTCATGGCTCAATCACACCGTGGCTATGGTCAAGGTGACCGTGGCCACGGTGTCTCTCGGCCACAGTTTTCTTCAGGAGGCTCTTCAACCATTGCTTCCGCTTCCGCTGCCTTTGACACGTCCAGGGCTCGTGGAATCTTAGGGAATCTCGGGATTCCCAAGATTGGTGCAAAATTGGCCCATTTAGAATCGTTTTGAGTGAAACCCTTCGGAAACTACAAAAGTAACTAAAACGCATTAAAAGTTATTAAAGCAACTACGAAACAAGTCAAAAGCCTAAGGATTTAGGCGGTATTTAGACACGAAATCGGGTCTAAACACCCCCCACACTTAAACCTTTGCTCGTCCCGAGCAAAACGGAACAAAACAAAACTAACTAACACAAACTCCTCTGTCGTGGGAGAGAAACGACTGCATTTAGCGTATGCACCAAGCCCTTTGAACCCCCTGGCAACCCGGGTGGACGAGATGGACTCGTGAGGGTTTGTAGCGGCTGTACCCACAAAAGCCAAAGAAAAATGAGAGAGGGAAAGTGAAAACAAAACCGAAGAAAACAAAAAGAACGACAAAGGGCTATGATTCACAAGATCTCGCAATCCAAACTAAGAAAACGCGATTAAACCTCCCAAAGTAACCGTTAGGAGCATCTCACAACCACCAAACTCAGAAAAAGGTCGATCTTGAAGGTTTTTAACTCCCTACACCTTGTAACAAGCGAAACCCCGCAGCAAAGATATAACAAGGGTTTAACGGGAACCAAAAGACTTTAAAAAGTTGCGTCCGAATTTGAAAACAACGAACAACTGAGAGGAGTGTTGCCCTCCCTCGCATTTGGTCGCCCTTGGCTTTGTGAGGGCCGTAGGTGATGCAAGGGGAGGCCCCGCTCTTTTTAGAAGCAAAATTTTTCTTTTCTTTCTTCCTTTTTCTCATTTTTCTTTCTTTTTGGTTTTTAAAATCGGTATTAGCCTTACTTTCGGGAATTGGACAGCCCATATAAGGGGTATACCCTCCCAACACGGTCTTTTCCATACCCCTCTCCGTCGCAAAGCGATATAGGAGGAGGGTTAAGGGGTATCCAGTGCCATACCACGAATACCGGGCCCGTGTAGGTTGGCTAAGTATATCGTTGTTAATGTCTTCAGCGACACGCTCCACTTATTCAGGTTATTATCTCTTATGAAAGCTTTCTTCTTTCTTTTTCCTTTTTCTTTTTTTCTTTTCTTTTTGCACTTTTTGCGTTTGCTGAACGAGAAACAGAACAAACTCAGACACAAGCCCTTAGAATCTATGGGTTCCCAACAAAACGAGAAAGGAACGGGAGTCTCACAAGACACTTAATGAAGGGAGTCTATTTAGGATAAGTCTCGACTAGAATCCAAGTTAGGATTGAAAATGCTCCAACCGATTACTTTTAGAAAGAAGTTTAAGAACGGCTTCTCAACTTCGATAACGAGATCCAGGAAACAAAGCAAAACAAAACGAAAAGGTTCTCACTCCCTTTTTTCTCCATTTTCACACAAAAAAATTTTAAAAATTTAAGCAAAAACTAGTAAAACTAGGAAACAAAGAACGAAACGACTAGGTGATCTACCCTTAAAATAGAATATCTCCCCCCCCCCCCCCCCACACACTTAAAACTCCACAATGTCCTCATTGTGGGAAGGTGTCACATGAAAAGGGTAGAGAACCTACAAAACACAAACAAACAAAAAACAACTAGCAGGTAGAAATGGTGGCCACCCGAGCCCACACGACTCCAACAACAATATATCCCAACATAAACACTCAAAGGGGTTCGCCACCCAAAAGAAAATCAAGCATGCGACGGATCATGATAAGGATTCAGATACAAAGAGTAAGGTGGAAAGATATTACCTCAATCTCTTCATAAGCGTTGAAAATAGCGATCCGAAGTCGTCGTTCAAGAGAGTCAGGTCAACGTTAGAGTAAAAGACGACTTTTCAATTATAGAATTCGAATGCGAGACCAAAAGCAAAAGAAAGGAAAAACTATCTTAAGCGACCTATAAAAAGAATAAAAAAAATGAAAAACTGAAAATATGAAAATATATACATTGCCAGTGACTTACCTTATCCCCGAATCTCACTCATTGAGGCGGAAAATAAGGGTGATACTCGATACGCACTAACCGAAATAACTAAATCATTGCATTCATCACAAAATAACATTCGAATACATTCATTCATGACCAGAATACAAGCGAGAAATGCTTAAACACAGTCCAGCCCATCAAAAACAACCGACAAACAACCATAAGACAACCATCCAACAAGCCGATCATGCATGACAGACACACAAGACAAGGAAAAACCCGAGCAACCTAACCGAACAATCCCCAAAATATGCGAGCTCATGCCAAAAGAAATCGAGAGACCAACAATCCAAAACCACCAGACATAGCAACTCCAAAACCCCGAAGAAGCACTCCCCCACACTTATACTTCACAAAATAAAGTAAATAAACAATGATAAAGGTCGGGTGGGGGTGGGGTGCTTACAAACGGTCCTCAAGTGGACCCTCCCGGTGGAGGACGGGGTTGGAGTTGTGACTGGATGCTAGCCAGCGTCTCCTGTTGGATCTCGATCATTCCTTGCAAGTTTTCGATCAAGAGCTGCTGGTTTTGGATGAGCTCCCGTTGAACTTGAAACTCGTCATGAAGCTCCTGGAGTTGCTCGCTGATACGCTCAAGAGCGGTGTCCCGTTGTTGACTCGGCTCGTATTCATCCCCTTGTGCTTGTTCTTCTTCCTCCTCTTCTTCATCTTCATCCTCACCCTCCTCCGCTCGATCCCCGGGACCACCCACCACAAATCGATCCCCAAAAGTTTGGCCACACGACCAATTGCGTTGGTCGGAGACATCTAGACGTTGTTCGGCATGGTCGTCGCCCAAATGAATCACGACGCTGTGGGGTTCGTTCCCGTGACGGTATAATGTTCGCGTCTTGTGTTTCTCCAAGAATTCCATCTTTCGTAGGCGAACACCGTCGATGGGATCGGGGAAATAGCGGGGAGTCCACTTGCTTAAATAGGACTCGAACCCTTATTTCCTTAGGAAATGGGTGATGATGTGACCCATTCCAATAGTCATGTTCTGGGTTTCGAGGCTTATTTCTCGGAGGCGATGGAGGATGCACGAGCCAGTGTTGACGCGGCGACCGTTGATCGAATTATAGAGGACGAAGAGGTCGTCTTTCCGGATGCTTGAACGCCCGGCGTCACGACCAAATACGGAGTTCGAAATGATGTGGTGGAAGATGCGGACGCTCAGATTACAGAAATCTCTGGCCTTAGAGTTGCTTGGGCAATAGTACCTCGCTCGTTGTGATCAAATCCTCGGGTAACGTCTCCTCCAACAAGTGAGTGCTTTCATAGCTTCTTGTTCATCGAATTTGACGCACTCGCCGTAGGGGATGCCGTCCTCGGGAAGGCCTAGAGCGTTGCATAAGTCTTGGAGCGTACATTCGACCTCCTTTTTGTTCACGATGTATGAAAAATAGGCGTTGGATGTGCCGTCTTCCTTTACCACCAAAGAGCTGAGGAATTCGAGCACCGGTTGCTCGATGATCGGTTCGTTGATTGTGGCGAAAATTTCCCATCCCATGATTCTGATAAAGAAGTCCATGCTCGGCTTACAAAAAACATCCTTTGCCGTCTCCTCATGATAGAGATCCGGAGCACAAATTTTCCGCTTCTTGAGCCGCTTATACCGTGCCTTGTGCATATCATCCCGAAAATTGACCTTAATTTTCGGGTCGCATTGAATAATTGAGGCCGGTTGACCCTTGTACCGGGTTTTGTCAGGCTCAGCCGAGGTTGATGGGGCGGGGGTTGATTCCGGCTCAGTCCGGGCACGTTTTGCTCGACCCATCGAAGTTACTGCAACACAAGCAACCACCACACACCAAAACACAGCACAACCAATACCCAACAATCCCGAGCAGCACGGATTCACAATCAACCACAAAATTCAATCCAAAAGTTCACCAATAACACTCCCAACATGAAAATATCCACCAAAAATTCAAACTCCAAACTCAATCAATTCATCCAACCAAACCCACAAGCAATTCACATAAAATTCAACCAAGAGTTCACCAATAACACTCCCAATAATCAATTTCTATCCAAAACGCACAATTAACCCCAAAAATGCACGAAATTGGCGCCAAATTTCGACCCAAAAACACAAGGGAATCAAAAATTTAAGCACCCATAATCAAGGAATACCTGAGTTGAAGACTTTGATAGCTTCCTTTGAGAGATTCGAGCCCCACAAGGAACAAAAAGGCCCAGAACCTTGCTTTAATTGAGCCGGAAATGGCGAACACAACAGCTACGGCACGAATTGGAGAAGAAAGTTGGGAGAAATGGAGTAATTGGAGGTAGATTTGTTGAATTTTGGAAGAGAATTCGAGTTTTACAGTTAGGTGAGGGTTTTCGAAAGTGAGAGTGAGGAAGAAAGTGAGAGAGGAATGAGGGAGAAATGATATAGAACCCCTCGACATATCGCAGGTTTTCGACAGACCGTGGCCACGGTAAATTGGACCGTGGGCACGGTGTGATTCGGGTGAGGAAAAAAGAAGGGAAAAAGCAGGGCGGAGACCGTGGCTGCGGTAAACTTCACGGTGGTCACGGTCATGGTCGGAACCAAAATTTCCTAGAATCATGCTGCGATGAGACCGTGGCTGCGGTGACTCCCACCGTGGGCACGGTGATCTTCGGCTTGGCTAAACTGGGAGCAACTTTGAGTATGCTGGTCGTGGCTGCGGTGACTCCCACCGTGGGCACGGTCCCTTTCGGTTCATCTCCAGCATCTACAAGGCTCAAAACTTGGAGAAAAATTGTTAAGTCCTAAAATCTACCCTCTTGTCATCCACTCCCTTTTCTTTCTCGCTCAATTTTTATTCAAGGACATTCTCTCAATACTCAAAGACACTTTCAAACCCCGACTCTCATAGAACCACTCACGATTTTTTTTTCTTTAATAAGATAAAACAAAGGAAGAAGAAAGGCACTAAAATAAAAGAAATAAAAATGAAAGAACTAAAAATTGAAAGAAAACACTAAAAGAGGGGAAGTAGTTCATACCTCTCCCGGGTGCTTGTTTTGTAGGTCCTAGCTCGACCTTTTCCAATGTTTTTCAATTTCCAAAATCCGCGAGGTATGTCACAACTGTCCCGACATATTCTTTGCCCATGATGTATGGTTTGAGTTTCGATGAGTTTGCTTTGAAACACTTCCTTTGGGCATCTTTCAACTTAACTACTCCGGCGGAAAGAATTCTCACTATTTCGAATGGTGCGGACCACCGTGATCTCAATTTCCCAGAGAACAACTTCAGCCTTGAATTGAAAATGAGAACCCTATCGCCTACCACAAACTCACGTCGGTTCAACCTCTTGTCAGGCCATGCCTTCGTTCTCTCCTTGTAGATCTTGTTGTTCTCATATGCATGACGCCTCAACTCCTCAAGTTCTTCTAATTGAAAAAACCGACTACCTCCAGCCGCCTTGAGATTGAAGTTCAACTTCTTGATTGCCCACATGGTTTTGTGCTCAAGTTCTACGGGGAAGTGACATGCCTTCCCGTAGACAAGACGGTAAGGACTAGTGTCGATCAGTGTCTTGAAAGCGGTGCGGTATGCCCACAAAACTTCATCCAATTTTTCTGCCCAATCTTTCCTTGAAGAGTTAACCGTCTTCTCTAAGATCTCCTTGATGGCACGGTTGGAGATTTCCACTTGACCTTGTGTTTGTGGATGGTAAGGAAGTCCCTTCTTATGCTTGATGCCGTACTTCTCCAAGAGAGACTCGAATCTCTTTTCGATGAAATGGGAACCGTTGTCACTAATGATGACCCGTGGAATGCCAAATCTTGGGAATAGGGTCTTTTTCAAGAATTTCGAAACGGATTTCCCATCACATCTTACACATGGTATGGCCTCGACCCACTTTGTGACATAGTCTACCGCCACTAGGATGTGTTGGAAACCCCTTGACGACGGGAAAGGACCCATGAAGTCCAATCCCCATACATTGAAACCTTCCACCTCAAGAATATAGTTCAACGGCGCTTCATTCTTCCGGGAGATGTTACCGGACCTTTGACACCTGTCACATTGCTTGACATGCAGATGGGCGTCACGAAAAAGAGTCGGCCACCAATAGCCGGTTTGCAAAACCCTTGCCGCCGTCTTTTGGGGGCCACCGTGACCTCCCACCAGAAATTCATGACAATGGGTCAAAATAGATTGCACTTCACTCTCGGGAATACATCGCCGGTACATCCCGTCATTTCCAAGACGGAAGAGGAAAGGATCATCCCAAAAGTAATGCTTCATGTCGTGGAGGAATTTCTTCCTTTGATGATGGTTCAAATGTTGAGGGATCACTTCGCTTGCCAAATAGTTCACAATATCCGCATACCAAGGATACGAGTTGATAGCTAAGAGTTGCTCGTCTGGGAAAGCGTCTACAATCGGTTGGGTGTCTTCCGAGTCGACAAGAATCCTTGAAAGGTGATCGGCTACGACATTCTTTGTGCCCGCCTTATCGCGGATTTCCAAATCAAATTCTTGCATAAGCAAGACCCACCGTATAAGTCTCGGTTTTGTCTCCTTCTTTCCCATCAAGTATTTGATAGCGGCATGATCCGTGTAGACTACCACCTTAGAGAACATGAGGTATTGCCGGAATTTGTTGAGCGCAAAAACGATCGCCAAAAGCTCCTTTTCGGTGGTAGTGTAGTTCCTTTGGGCGCTATCAAGTGCGTGGCTTGCGTAATAGATGACCCTTGGCTTCTTGTCTACTGTTTGGGTCAAACACGCTCCTACGGCGAAGTCGCTCGCGTCGGCCATAATCTCAAAGGGTAGCGTCCAATCCGAAGTTGAACTACCGGAGCGGAAATCAAAGCCTGTTTCAACCTATAAAACGACTCAAGGCACTCATCAGTGAAAATGAAAGGGGCATCTTTGCACAAGAGGTCAGTTAGAGGTTGAGCAATTTTTGAAAAATCTTTGACGAACCGGCGATAAAAGCCGGCATGGCCAAGAAAACTACGCACCACCTTAACGGAAACTGGGGGTGGTAGGCGCTCTATAACCTCAACTTTGGCCTTATCTACTTCGATGCCCTTAGAAGAAATTAAATGACCCAGAACGATACCTTGTTCCACCATGAAGTGGCATTTCTCCCAATTCAGAACTAGATCCACTTCCTCACAACGAGTTAACACTTTCTCCAAATTTAGCAAACAGTCATCGAAAGAATTACCGTACATAGAAAAATCATCCATAAAGACTTCCATGCATTTTTCAATAAAATCACTAAAAATAGCCATCATACAACGTTGAAAAGTCCTAGGGGCATTACATAAACCAAATGGCATGCGACGATAAGCAAATGTCCCATATGGGCAAGTGAAGGTGGTTTTTTCTTGATGTGAGGGGTGGATTGGAATTTGAAAGAAACCTGAGTACCCATCCAAAAAGCAAAAATGCGAATGACCCGCCAACCGTTCTAACATCTGGTGAATAAAGGGAAGGGGGAAATGGTCCTTCTTTGTTACTTTGTTTAATTGGCGGTAATCGATACACATCCGCCAACCGGTGACGGTTCGGGTACTAACTAATTCTTTCTTGTCATTTTCAATTACGGTCAATCCACCCTTCTTGGGCACACACTGAACCGGGCTTACCTATTCGATATTTGCGATGGGGAAGATGATCCCAGCAGCTAGCAACTTTACTACCTCCTTTTTAACCACTTCTTGCATGTTGGGATTTAAGCGACGTTGGGGTTGCCTGGTAGGCTTGGCATCTTCTAGCAAATCAATCGAATGCATGCATATGGAAGGGGATAAACCATTCAGGTCTTCTATCCTATAACTCAATGCACCCCTATGTTTCCTAAGCAAATCAAGCAACTTGGACAATTCGAAATCATTCAAATTCGCATTCACAATGACAAGATAAGATTTCTCATCATCCAAGAAAGCATATTGGAGGAAAGGGGGTAAGGCTTTAAGCTCTAAAGGAGTAGAAGATTGAATTTGAGAAGAAGACATACCTTTAAAGATCGCATCTTGAATCTCCATACACTCCATATAAGGTTCATCAATAATAATCTCCTTATGCATGGGTGAAGAGTCAAGAAGGTTGGTGAAGAAAGTAATATTGGTGCCATCGGTCTCAAATTGGAAGGATTCCAATAAGCAAGCTCCCAAGGGATCATCGCAAATAGGTTCAAGAAGATGGGAGTCCTCAATATACTCATCAACAAGGAACTCCATCATATAAATGGCATAGCATGAATCCCCATACGAAGGACCCTTCAATGACCCCTCAAGTTGAAAAATTATGCTTTCATTCCCGACATTCAATGACATGCTTCCATTCTTCACATCGATAATGGCACCCGCCGTAGCAAGGAATGGCCTTCCCAAAATAATAGGGATGTTGTTATCTTCCTCTATCTCCAAAATCACAAAATCACAAGGAATTAAAAATCGCCCCACTTGGACCGGGATGTCTTCCAATATTCCCAACGGTCTTCGCACGGAACGGTCGGCAAATTGAAGATTAATTGTTGTAGGAGCAAGATCGTCGAGATTTAACTTCTTGCAAATCGAATAAGGCATGACGCTTACACTTGCTCCTAGATCACAAAGGGCACGACCAATCCGCATATCACAAATGGTGCATGGAATAGAAAAACTTCCGGGGTCGGCTAATTTCTCCGGTGATTTGTTATCGATAATTGCACTACAATCCGCCGTCAAATGGATTGTAGATTTCTCTTGAATTCTTCTCTTGCTTGTGAGAAGATCCTTCAAATGCTTCTTGAAGGACGGAACTTCAGAGATGGCATCAAGAAATGGAATGTTCACTTGAAGCTTCTTGAGCATCTCAATGAATTTTGAAAACTTTGCATCAGATTTTGGTTTTGCTAACCGATCGGGAAAAGGGACCGGTGGTAGCTTTGGCTTCTCAATAGTCTGGATTGGTTCTTCTTCCACCATTTTTCCTTTCCCTTTCCTTAACTTCTCTATCTCCTCTTATTCTTTACTAGACTCTCCCAATTCATCCTCATGTGCTCTCTCAACTTCCTCACCTAATACTAACTCACTTTCCCGCTTCTCCAACAAATCTTCCTCGTCCGAGATATCCACCACGTCACCTTCTTTGTCACCCAAAACCTCCTCTCCCACCATTCTAGGTCCAGCAATCTCCTTGCCATTCCTCAAAGTAATCGCATTAAGTTGCCCCTTTGGGTTAGGTTGGGATTGGCTAGGCAAAGATTGGATAGGTTGAGATTGTTGTGCCAATTGGGCCAATAGTAACTCGAGGTTCTTAATGCGAGTTTGGTCTTTTTCTCGGTCTAAGGCCATCTTTTCTTGAGATAAGGCTATCTTCTCTTGAGTTAAGGCCAACTTTTGGAGGGTTTGGTCAAGCGTTTCTTGTTGTGATGGTTCGGGCATTTGGGAAGATTGATCTTGGTGAGGATTTTGGTGGTATTGGCGGCGATTTTGATTTGGGAAACCGGGGGGTGGGTTTTGGTTTAGGGGAGCTTGTTGGTTGTAGGCGTAATTCCCACGGGGACGAATGGGGGTTTGATTGGTATAGGAGAGGTTATTGTTGGGATAGATGGCTTAGACTTGCTCGGTTTGATACTCTTCACATCGCTTCGAAGAATGTACCCTCCACAAAAATCACATACCAAGACTCGGGCATCCAGAATACGCATAGGTACTTCTTGGGCTGCCTTTACTTGCCTTGTGGTTTCCTCCAAAGCTGCCTTTTGTTGCATCTCAAGAACGGCATTCATGAGAAATTTAATGGTAGGGTTGCTTTCTAGAGGAGGACCATCTCTTGGACTACGGCCGCCTCCCCAATGAGGAGAGTTTTGAGATAGCTCGTGAAGGAATACGTTTGCTTCCTCGCCGTCTTCTTGAGGAACATGCCCCCCGAGGCATGATCGATGGATTCTCGCAAAGAGCTACTCAATCCGGAATAGAAGTGATGCAATAATAACCAATCCTCAAGATTATGATGTGGACACCTCCGTTGGAGACCTTTGAATCTCCCCCATGCTTCGAATAACGACTCATCGGGCTCTTGCTTGAAGCTCATGATGGCTTGCCTCAACCGACACATCTCATCATTGGGGAAAAACCTTTGAAGAAAGTCGCGGCTAGGTGCATCCCATGTTGAATAAGTTCCGGACGGACACGTGTTGAGCCATAATAATGCTTTCCCCTTCAAGGTAAGAGGGAAAAACTTCAGCTTCATGTATTCGGCGGAAACTCCATTCATTTGTACGAAGCCGATGCGTTGCTCGAATCTGTTGATGTGGTCAATAGGATTTTCATGCTCTCCTCCATGGTACGGGGTGTTCTCAAATATTTCCAATAAATATGGCTTGAACTCGAACGATGCATTCGGTGGTAATTCTGGTAATGTGATGGGATCGCCTCCCGTACCCGACGATGGTAAGGAATATGATGCTAAGGTACGGGGTGGAACTTGCTCTCCGTCAGCCATTGGAATTTCGATCGTCCCTCGCTCCCTTTGTTGTCTAGCTCGTCTCGAACCGGCGTTAGCTTGTCGAATAATACTCTCCGGATTCGGGTTCGGTGGAGTTACAGGAGTTTGGCCTCGTCGAGAGCGAGTCCGCATGCACAAAAGGAACAAACAGAAGAATCAAATTTCCAGTAACCAAGGATAACAAAATCTCTAGCAGTGAAATGATCTTAAATAACCTAAAGACAAAAAGCTAAGCTAGGTGCGCTTGCTCCCCGGTAACTGCGCCATTTTGTTAGTCGAGTGGTTTGTAAGACCACGGTTTTATCGTTCTTCCACAGGGAGCTAGGGGCCTTAGCTGTAGCTAGTTGACTCTAGGTATGGTTTACGATCATGAGAGGATGATAGAATTTAGGGTAAAAACAGCACAAACACACTATGTTCAGTCAAAAAGGTGAAACAATGGGTGTCGGGTGACTTTTAGGATGCAAACGGGAATGAGGAAATGGGTTTCGCAACAAGTGAGTAACGAGAAAGGGAAATCAAATGGTAATTCCGTTAGAAAATACCCACCGGGCTTCTTCTTTCAAGGATAGTCCGGATTAACTTCCCCAAAATCCATCGACAGACCCAGGAAAGTTAATAGAACGAAATTTCCTAGTTAGTTACTATTCGCTTTCGCGAACTAGAATACTAACTATCCTAATTCCTATCGTCCAACAAACGTTGGATGTATTCGGGATGCTTTCGCACCCAAATACATCCCATTCGAGGGAAGGATAGGATTGGGAAATTGATTTCCTAACTAGTTACTCACTAATATTGCTAACCCAAACCTAATCACCCATTAACACCCTTAATATCTCCCTAACCCATTAAAGTTCTAGCCACTAAACATCCTAACTATCATGATAATAACATCAACAACTTCATTCATGCTTAATCGAGTAAACAAGATGACAATAAACATTCAACAACAACAACAATATCAAAAACAGAGATTAATAGATAAGCAATAAATTAGAGAGAGAGATTAAGAAAAGCTCATGGATTGTGATGACAAGGGGGAAAACTTCAGAATAATAAAGCTCCAATGCTCCAAAGTTGAGAATAATCTTCAAACTTCTAATAATAATCAAGAGGATCCAATACAAGAATCAATAATCTCAGCAAAGATCTCTCTTAATCTCCCTAATATAAGACTCAAAAAAGTGATAAAGAGTGCTAAAGTATCATAAAAGATAGATAAAAACTGATGTCTCCTCCCTAATCTAAAATGACCTAAATACATTAAATAGTAATCCAGGTTGTTACTCAAAACTCATCATTTTACACAACAGACAAAACTGGCCCGCAGGGGACCGTGGGCACGGTTAGGGTGACCGTGGCCACGGTCCTGCGTAAGGCAGGCGATTTCTCCTCTTCGCTTCGCACCGCCGTGGGTACGGTCCCCAATCACCGTGGTCACGGTCTAGGCGATTAGGGCTGACAACTTTTCGCTCCTTCGCACCGCCGTGGCTACGGTCAGAGGAGACCGCGGCAACGGTCTAGTTCGGCCAGCTTCTTCCTTGGGCAGGGTAGGATCCCACTGTGGCTACGGTCAGAGTGACCGTGATCACGGTCTATCTCGGGTGCAAGGCTTCATCCTTAGGTCATGGCTCAATCACACCGTGGCTATGGTCAAGGTGACCGTGGCCACGGTGTCTCCCGGCCACAGTTTTCTTCAGGAGGCTCTTCAACCATTGCTTCCGCTTCCGCTGCCTTTGACACGTCCAGGGCTCGTGGAATCTTAGGGAATCTCGGGATTCCCAAGATTGGTGCAAAATTGACCCATTTAGAATCGTTTTGAGTGAAACCCTTCGGAAACTACAAAAGTAACTAAACCGCATTAAAAGTTATTAAAGCAACTACGAAACAAGTCAAAAGCCTAAGGATTTAGGCGGTATTTACACACGAAATCAGGTCTAAACAACTAACATCAGGCTAGATGGTCTTTAGGTGCCAAGTCAATGACATGTCGTGGGCTCGAGTCAAGGAAAAAAGCCTGAACAGCCAGTAAGGTCGCGATGACCTTATTGGGCTAAAAAGCTCCATCCTCTCACTTTTGTTATGCATTAAACCACATTCGTAATTATAATTATGCATATGAATGTTAAATTCTCAAACGAAATAAACTAGGCAAATAAAGATGTAGAGTTGCTAGTTGATTTTCAGAAAATCAACAAACTGTAAACAAGAGACTCTGATCTACGAATCTAAAATTCGAGTTCAAGGGTAAGGCTACGAGTCTAAGAGTTAGAAAACTCTCGGGCTTGCATGTTTTGAAAACAGACGCTACTAGAATCAATGTTAGTGTGAAAGAGAGTAGGGAGAAATTTGTATAGATTTTACAAAAATACTATCATGTCATGTGTTTTAACAAAATAAATTTTCAAAGTATACAAGCATAACGATATCGGGTTATACGAGTACAAAATAATTAAATGTGAATGCACATTATAACCCTGTATACCAGTAGCATGCAAGGAGGACTTTGGAATATAGAGAGGAATTCCTTAGGTTCATTTAGACCTAGGAAAACAACATGGAAAAAATATTTGGAAAATGAGAATTTTCCCTTTGTTTGGATTAAAGAAAAATGAATGGAAAAAAAATAGTTGGAAAACTAAATGGAATATTTAAGGAAACAAAGAAGAAAAAATTTTTCCTTTAAAAAATGAAAGGAAAGTTGAGAGTAAAATTCTGGATCTACTAGTCAACATTTCATCTCTCGCGACTCTTTCATCTATCTCTCTCTCTCTCTCTCTCTCTCTCTCTCTCTCTCTAGGTCTCTCTTCTCTCTTGCTCTCTCTCTCTCTCTCTCTCTCTCTCTCTCTCTCTTTAACTCTCTCTCTCTCTCTCTCCCAAATTACATCATATGATCTAGAAAAATGAAGTTTGACATTTACAAGTTTTCATGCAAATTTTATTTTTCCATGTATTTTTCCTCAAACCAGACAAGGAAAAGAAAGTTGAACAGAAAATCATTTTTTTCCTTCAAAATTTTACTTAGACCAAACAAAAGAAAGAAATTTACTTTACCCCTAAACTTTTTCTCCTCCTAATGTTTTTTTACACGAGATTATTTTTCCATCCTGTTTTCCTAGGTCCAAATGGACCCTTAATGTCAATACGATGAAAATTCTTCGGTGTCTTTTGCATGAATGAGATGATGGATATGTATAGGTGTGGAGTGGAGTAGTGAAAGAGGAAGGGGATGTGGCATGATCCACATATCATGCCTCTTGGATCACAAAATCCTCCATTGAGGCCAACTGACATTGAATCATGTATCAAAGGAGATTATGTAGGACGAAAAGATTTGGGGATGTCTTTTGACGGAAGAATCACGTGGATCAGTGACATAGGTGGGGCGCACCTACAATGTGTCTGCCACACAAATTGCTGTGTGGCAGGCTTGACCCAACTAAAAATGTTGCCAAGGACAGCCGACCTTGGTGGTGTTTTCCTCAAGTTGGCCTGACTTGTGGGCTTTGGTTTTGTTGGGTTTGCATGCTAACTTACAACTTGGATTTTACAAATTTATGCAACTTTTCTAAAACTTTAATACAAAATCTGGTGTCTACAATGCTCATTGCCAACCAGTGTGCACCCATCATTCAGTTAGTCCACCATGGCAAATTTCCCGCCCTCGGTCAGCATTCTGCCGCTTAATATCCATTACAATTAGTCACAATCCCACCTAGCTTCAAAGGATGATCCTAAAAACACATGTCCATTCGATCGGTATAGTTCAGAACCAAAAAAAAAAAGTTTTGTTGGTCCAATCCATGATTAAACTTTTTTTGATCCACACTATTCTTCAACATCGGTCCTTAATCCATTTGGTCCAGTCTAAGACCTATGCTCAGCCCTAAGGTAAGTAATATAAATAAGGTAAGTAAGGTCGTAATTTTTTTTTTAAAAAAAAGTAACGTAAATAAGGTTAGGTAAGGAAAAGTAAACAAGGTAGTGTATGTAAAAAATTGTATTGTATATTTGGGGTTTGTAAAATTCAATGGTAAATGACAGGTTTGGTAAATGTTACTTTTGCTAAGTTTTAGTATCTTTTGATATGTTTAAGTAAATTTTGGTAAATTTTGATAATTTTATATAAGTTTAGGTAATTTTTTGGAACAATGTTATGCTTTTGTACAATGTTAAACATATGTGAATTGTATTTCAAAAAGTAAAAATGAAGAAAAATTTATAGAAATTCAAATTTTGATATTTGATATTTTATTTGTTTTACATATTTTTATTTGCATTATTTATTTTAATTATGCAAATTTGTTTTTAAATTTTTAAATTTATTTATTTATTTATTTATTTTAATTTTATACTTTAAATTTTTAAAATTTTAAAATTTTAAAATTATTAATTTATCAATTTATTAATTTTAATTTTATACTTAAAATTTTTATATTTAAAATATTGAATATTTATTTAAATTTTGTCTATTTAAATTTTGAATTTTAAAAATATTTCAAGCAATTATTTTTTTTATTTTTTAGTTTATTTTTTATATTTTTTATTTTTGTAACGCCCCGGAAATTCAATTATAGATTTTTTATTATACGGACGGGATGCCAAATCCCTTAATACAACAGTTCACTCTATAACAATAATAATAACGCAGTAATAATAATAATAATAATAATAATAATAATACATGATGTTAACAATTTACCCATGCAATTCCCACGCACATAGAAAAATTACTAAAATACCCTTATTAGTCTCTCAACGATCCTACGAGCTCAAGTGTTAGCAAAAATAATCACAACGAAATTTTAACAATCAGCGGAGTCAATCTAATTTACTAACGTCATAACGGTCAACAACTTTGGATTTTTCGGGATTTTATAATTTTTTATTTGTTTGATTTTTTAGTATTTTTTTGTATTCATCATTTTTTTATTTATTTATAGTTTTAATTGTTTTCATAAAATATAAATCAAAAATAAAAAATCAATAAAACAATAAAACAATAAAACAAGAATAAATATTAGAAATATTCAATATTAAAATTTTAAAATATTCAATATTTAATATTTAATATTAAAATAATAGTTGCTTGAATTTAAATTTTTTTTGTAAACTTTTGTAACCTTCGGTAACTTTGGAAAATTTTGGCATATTTTTATCAATTCAAATTTGCCAGTGAAATTTACAGGCAACCTAAGGTACTTAAAAACTGAAAATGCCAGTAAAGGTACATAAGTTAGGTAATTTCTTACTTAAATAATATGATATTACATTTTTGAAAAAATAAAGTTATATAAATCTATAATTATTTCATTTGTAATTTTTCTTTTAAGTGCAATTTATTACTTTATTTTTTAGATATCATGGTTGTTACTTGTTATTAATAAAATCAATATGTATATATATAGTAGTTGAAATGAATAATTACGCTAAAATATAACTATAAGAAAATCGGAACCAATATATATTGAAGAAAGAATTTGTTACAATAAGTAATCGTATTTGTTGATATACAAACTTTTACAAAATTTAATATTTTAAGAAGATTCTATCATATTTAATTTTTTTTTTCAACTATCATAGACTTCATAGTTAAAAAATGTAAGTGTCATTAATTATACTATAAAAAAATCAAAACCAAAGTATGTTGATAGAAGTATCTTGTCTTAATAGTTAATCCTATTTAGGGAGACAAGAATCTTTTTAATGGATTTGATTTACTTTTAATAAATTAATGGGTGTGAAATTTTTAGCTATCCTAATTGGTAAAATTTTCTAACTATGGTAAAATTTTCATAAATTTTGCTTTAGAAAATACGGTAAGAAAAAGATTAATTAAAATCTACATAAAAAAAAAGGATGAATTAAAATGATAAAGAGTGCTCAACGATTCGTAACGAACAGTTGGATAGAGACAGCACCAGTAAAAGTAGTGTTTGCTATTTTTGGCACTTGAAACCTCCGGATCTCCTGAACAGAGGAGATAGAATGTTTCCTTCTCTGCCATAGCAGTAATCTACACACAATTCAGAGAGGGAGGGAGGAAAAGAGAGAGAGAGAATCGCTGAATCCGCCATTGAATTAGCTTCTCTCTCTCTCTCTTTCTGTCTCTCCCTCTCTCCCCCGTAAGCAGTCATCAAGCGGCCATTGCAGCTCCTTTGTCTATCTTACGAGCTTTAATTTGTGTACCTTGGCTCCGATGTCTCGACCAGCAAATCACGAGTTTCAACAATGGTGGAACAAGCAGAGAGAGAATCAATCCTCTTCCGATCACTCAACCTTCCTCTCTATCGAGATTGACAGCCCCGAAAATCCTTCCACATCTTCATCTTCATCCGCCATTGATGCTCCATTCGACAAAGACCGAACTCGCAATCGAACCGCTCGCCAACTCTCATTCCTCTACCTCCTGAAAATTCATAAGCTTCGTCACTCTATCTCCTCTCTCTTCTCCAATTTCGTCCACCTCATTGGCACCGCCAACCGTTGCATTGGCGGCAATTCTCAATCACCCTCTGAATCTCGATCATTCTCTCGGACAATCACCGTTCTTTTGGTTGTTGTGTTATTTTTGTTGTGTTTTGAGCTCGGCGCCTACTTTAAGGGCTGGCATTTTAGCCCGCCGTCACTGCACCAGGCTGAAGTTCTAGGGTTTGTTGAATTTGTTTATGTGAGTTGGTTGAGAATTAGGGCGGATTTCCTTGCTCCCCCATTGCAGAGCTTGTCCAATGTATGCATTGTTTTATTTCTAGTGCAATCCGTGGACAGGGCATTGTTGATGTTGGGATGCATATGGATTAAGTTAAGAGGCATAAAGCCAGAGGCCATGTCCAAATTCTCGACCAAATCTTCTGTGGAGGACTATCCTATGGTGCTGGTGCAAATACCTATGTGCAACGAGAGGGAGGTAAGAAGATGTAGGTTTCAAATCTCTTGCCTTAATTTACTGTAGTCTTCATTGTCATGGTTATCCATCAGGTGCTTATTGCTCCAAATATTGAGATAATGATTTGCCCAAAGTATATGTATTTATGCTTGCATTGAATCTTATATTTTGGAGGCAATTCATGGCAGGGTTGGAGAGATGACTTGTTGAATAGCATCTGGTTTAGGATGAAAGAAATTTGTTAATCATTGCTAAGAGTGTAAAATCATTTTTCGGCCGTCAACCACGAGATTTAAGCATTTTGTTGGGTAGGTTATTGCATATGGTAGGCATTCAGCATTCATCATATTTAGGGGCCAGTTCATTATTCATGGCAGGGTTGGAGCGATTACTTGTTGAATAGCATCTGGTTTAGGGTAAAAGAAATACGCTAGCCATTGTTAAGAGTGTAAAAGCATTCTTGGCCATCAACCATGAGACTAAGCTTTTGGTTTGGGTTGGTTATTGCATATGGTGGGCATTCACGAGAGGGGTGCTTCATAATACAAAACTATTCATGGGCCTTCAACCATCTGGAGCCTTTCGGACTGAGAGATCTGTGGTTCAAATCTCGGCTGTGGCATGTTTATTTACAGAATGTTGTTGGGTGACGGCGTGACGCCATATTGATGGCATGATATTAGAATACTTACACTGCGTTTGGCCTTATATTTTAAAACTTTTTATTTTAGAACAGGGAGACTAGGATTTTCCATATAGTAGTTGAGAGTATCATCTTATACCTTTGGACTTTAAAGATATTTATCCCATACTTTTCTAATAGGTCTGCACTTCTAAGATATACTATTTGGTGCTTATTGCTTACATGAGCAGGCGATGTGTCACATCAGCTAGAAATTAAGTATAGAGATTGGTATTTTGGTACACTTTTGATGTTAGTCAGATAAAAGAAGCAGATCTGTGAAAGAGGTTGGAAGAACTTTGAAACTTCACATTGACCTTGTATGTAAATATGCCATCCGTGTGTACCTCTATGGCTGGTGTATCCGATTCACCAATGGTTACCATTCCTAGTTTCCCCGACTTGTACATGTAAGCGGCTTAAAGGGCTGAGTCTCTACTCCTTGTCTTACCTGATAGATTGATTTCGGGTAAGATGGCAAAAGGAGCTTTGGCCCACTACAACCACTAATGAAGTAACAGTTCACTAAGGATATTATTATTCTAGTACAAGTCATTCAAAGCGGTAGAATGTGCTCCAAAAGTCTGTATTGTGTATCTCCTTATCAGCATGACATTTTTTAATATTTCAGCTTATATTAATATACATCAAGAGCTTATATTAATATTTATTAATGAAGTAACAGTTCACTAAGGATAACTCATTTTTCATGCTTAGATTATGGTGGGTGTTGAACAGGTCTATCAAAATTCTATTGGAGCAGTATGTGAGCAGGATTGGCCCAAGGAAAGAATGCTCTTGCAAGTATTGGATGATTCTGATGACCCTGATGTCCAACAACTGATAAAGGCAGAAGTTCATAAATGGCATCAAAGGGGTGTTCATGTTCTCTACAGACACCGTCTTGTCCGCACGGGATATAAAGCTGGAAATCTGAAGTCTGCGATGACTTGTGACTACGTCAAGGATTATGAATTTGTCGCTATTTTTGATGCAGATTTTCAACCAGCACCAGATTTTCTTAAGAAAACCATTCCATATTTTAAGGTAATCAACAGTCCCTTTTTTGTTTTGGTGTTTGTCATACACTATTCCTTTGTGTCTCTATCCAAGCTCGAATATATATAAGCTTGTTCTGGGAGCCTGAGGCTAGGCAGCTTTTATTTGCGGACAAGTAACAACATATAAATCCTTCAACGTCAGGGATTTTCAATGAGCCACACGGTCTAAAGTAAAGTACTTTTCTAAATGATTTCTTGCTGTATTGATTATGTTTGTCTATTTTTTCCTTTTCTATCACTTGAAGGGAAATGATGATCTTGCGTTAGTTCAAGCAAGGTGGGCCTTTGTTAACAAGGACGAGAATTTGCTGACAAGATTACAGAACATAAACTTGTCATTCCACTTTGAGGTGGAGCAACAGGTCAATGGAGTGTTTATAAACTTTTTTGGTTTTAACGGAACTGCTGGTGTTTGGAGAATCAAAGCTCTTGAAGATTGTGGTGGTTGGTTGGATCGAACCACTGTAGAGGACATGGATGTTGCTGTTCGTGCTCACCTTTGTGGATGGAAGTTCATTTTTCTGAATGATGTGAAGGTTTGTATGAAACTACCCCTCCTTTGCCCCCATAAATAATTAAATAAATAAAATGAAAGAACTAAATAGGCTTATGACTTAACTGTTTTTGTAGTGCCTCTGTGAGCTCCCAGAGTCTTATGAAGCATACAAGAAACAACAGCATCGCTGGCATTCAGGTCCTATGCAACTATTCCGTATGTGCTTCATGGATATACTTCGTTCTAAGGTATGAGTGGACTATTATCATTATGACGTGGTTTCATTTGGTACTGGTTTGGGTCATTATGCATGTTTGCTTTCTCCTCGTTGCTTGCGTCTTTAAGCTCTTTGCATGTCTCCATTTTTAAAACTCAGTTTACAGATGTGGTTGCATAGTTCTGAGGGACTTAATATGACAGTGAGGGTATCATATCATTGTAACAGTATAAATACAGAGAAGATATTTACATAGATATGCCACGCTACGAGCTTATTCTTATTTATCCTTTTGTTTTTGGTGTCTGTTTAGGGATGACGCTCCAAATATTAATTTGAGACTCTAGATTTGAGAATGACATATAAATATAAATATTGGGAACACCTAAGAAACAAGACCTTCTCTTGGCCACTTTTTATTCAGTCTGACAACAGGGGTAAAATTATAGGGAATTTTATGTCCTTGGCTTCTTGCATAGAAGGTGAAAATCTACAAAAATTAGAGGGTCAATTGGGGCTCAGAATAACGACTTCAATTTGATAGATCCGGATGATGTTGGTTAGCCCGCTGAATTACATATTGTCTTTGACAGACTCTTCTCTTAGGCACTTTTTATTCAGTCGACTCAAGCAACTCTTGCAGCATTGACTTCACTACAGTATGCAAGATTGATCTTCTGAAGTTTGTGGCATTTCTTTTTATTGCGTATTTAGTGCATGCAATTCAAAAAATAGCAGTTGTCTATGGTTATTACAAACATTATCAAACGATGAGTGCTGATTATTAGCTTTGCATATGTCAATCTCATGATCCTGACAAACATAAATAAAGTAGAACAGTCTACTTTTCTGATTAGTTCATCAGGTTTGCAATGTGCCATGCTATTGCTCAATTCAAATTTACTTGTTTTGTTTTTAGCTAACTCGTTGCTTTCATTTTTATACCTGTCTTTGGCTTCCAGGTGGGTTGGATGAAGAAATTCAATCTTATATTTTTCTTCTTCCTGCTTCGCAAGCTCGTCCTACCTTTCTATTCTTTCACTCTTTTCTGCGTCATTCTTCCATTGTCTATGTTTCTTCCAGAAGCTCATTTGCCAGTTTGGGTAGTCTGTTATGTCCCTGGTTTCATGTCTATCTTGAATATCCTTCCAGCTCCACGGTCATTTCCATTCATAGTCCCCTTCCTATTATTTGAAAACACCATGTCAGTAACTAAGTTCAATGCCATGATTACTGGGCTCTTTCGATTCAGAGGCTCATATGAATGGGTGGTGACCAAGAAATCAGGGAGGTCATCTGAAGCTGACCTAATCGGCTTATCAGAACATGAGTTTGAAGTTATGATGGATAACCCCGTGAGACAACAGTCATCCTCAGATCCAGGCCTTCAGGACCTCAACAAGTTAAACATGGCCAAGACAAATGTACGAACTAGAAGGAACCGGTTGTACAGTAAAGAACTTACCCTAGCATTCATTTTGTTGGCTGCCTCTATCCGCAGTTTGTTGTCAGCTCAAGGGATTCACTTCTATTTCTTAGTATTCCAGGGAATCACTTTCCTGGTTGTTGGTCTTGACTTGATCGGGGAACAGGTCAGTTGAAGCTTCTGGTTATAAATCTAGATCTGTAACGACAAGAGTGCAGATCAAACCTAAGGACCATGGTCGAGTACTGACTATAGTTAGATCTGAAATGGTCAAATGATGAGAAGCTTTGGATATCAGTCTAGGTGGGAAATGGAACTAATTACTTGTTCGCTGTCACATTGTAACTACATTGGTGCTCACTGTTCACAATAGCCCTGCACCTATAATAAGAGCTGCTCAACCATTTCAATCAGAAATTCGCTGTGGCTAGCCTGGGTCTTGGACTTAAACCCCAGATGACAAAGCACTTGTGCTTTTCGAGTTCTTTTGGTGTTGCAAATCTCCCACTGTAAATAACCATCATCAAAGACAGGACTACCTGCAGAGGATTTTTTAGCTAGATAATTTGTCGATCATTCTTCACAATTGTCTTTTCTTTTTTTTATTTTATTGTACAGCCACAAGTAACTTGTTTAGGTGCTGTTTTTCAGATATGAATGTACTAGACATGAAAATTTATTTGTTTGTGTTCAAGGCTTCAAGCTGTCAGCTAGGGTAGAAACTGAAGCATTGAGCATTGATGTTTTGTTGATATGATTTAACTGCTGAAATATTGAAACAAATGAAGCATCATTTCTTCCTCCTCACTCTGTTAGTGCTTCTCTTATTTCTTGCAAACCCCCCCCCCCCTTTTTCTTTTCTCAATGGACCTTGTATCCCTTTGCCTCCCTGGGTAGAAGCCCTGACCCCTTCATCAAAATGTGATCAGAAAATAGTGTTTCTATAGTAGTTGAGAAAACGCAACCACAGCTCTTTTTTTTTAAAAAAAAAAATACTAACATCATAGAATATTAATGTACAGTTGTGTTTATTTAGTAAAGCAAAAGCAACAAGGGAACTGAAAGTTCAATATATCTTGAATTCCACATTGGATTGGCAGGGAACTGATTAATGAAGATGAATGTTGAATCCAGTATTACATGGTATATAAAGTGCATAAGTAGGAATTGTAAATGAAGAGTTAAGTGAAGGAAGAGATGATGGAGGAAGGGAGGGCTTCTTTGTTGAGGTCAGGGAGAAACATCTGCAGATGAGGATGGGGAGTAGTGGTAGTGGTAGTGGTAGTGGTAGTGGTAGTAGGGCTGAAGATGCTTTCAATGGAGGGGGACTGTCTTCCTCTTATGCTGTTAGTGGAGATACTTAAGTTGACTGTTGTTGCTCGCTTAGCCACCGGCCTTGTCACCCTTGGCTGACCAGCTAGGTGGTCAGTTGGAGATTGTGCAGTTACCCTACAATAATAAGATGAGGAGGAGGAGGAGACAGAAGAAGGTGTTGGGCACCCTAAAATGCCCTCATCAAACTTACTCTGACTCTGACTCTGTGAGATGTGGTTTGGCCAGAGAAAAGTGCCCTCTGGCTTGCACATCCTGAATCCACTCTTTGGTCGTTGCTCCTTGTCTTTTTGTCTTATCCCTCCTGCTGTTGTCCCCTTGCCATCATCACCTACCCAGGATACTGTTCTTGATGATGATGCCATTCCTTTTGCCACCCCTATTTCCACCTGCAATTTCAATACTTTCATTCTATTTAGTGTCCCAATCTGCAATCTTTCTTTTTTATATCATTCAACTTAATTTAGTGTAATCAAAACCTTTCATTTATATAATATAAATTCAGGCCCTTCAAGAATTTCAAGGAATGAAATAATGTTTATTAAATTTTATAGCATTGTCACCTATGAATTACTTAGTACTGAATGATATGACTGCCATGCAAGTAGCAGCTTTCAAAATAAAGTTCCATAAATCAATAACGCATGTCAACTGCAAAATATCATAAGTAAATCATATACTTATGATTCGTTTGCGCATGTTCTTTCTCTTGGAGAACAAAATTTTTAATTTTTTGTCGTATTTAGCATATGGAAAAATTTTAATATGCCCCCATTATTCTATACTCAAACTCTACAATTTTATTTTTTTCCCGTACGGTAGGGAAAGTTTTTCTAGTAAAAAAAATGTTTCCCAAAATTTTGCCAAATGTTTGCTTGCCCCATCAGCTTATGTTCTCCCCTGGATAGAAAACTAAACAGAATCTTCAAACTCTAGCCTTACCGTTTTATAAAAATTAAAAGGGGGTAAAAAGCTCCAAATCTAGACAGTGGCCTCCTAATATAAGCTTTTCTTATTGATCAGTTCTTCATACATATAAGACTATAAGAGGGACAGGAGATGCAAGCAAAACAATTTATTTCATGGAAGATGACATAATTCCTGTAGGATCATACCCTATGATTTTTTTTAATAAGGTCTTACCTAACAATTTGCTGTTATTTAATATGGTACCGGACCTACAGCGATGTTCTCTGCCCACGTATCTTATCTTGATACTGACCGTCTAATTTGTTCTAATTTGTTTGCGAGGATGTTTTGTGTTTATTCCCCACCCGTCCCCCCTTTCTGGTATAATACATTGATACTATTGGGCAAGTTTGGCCTACAGGCTGGTTTGCCTTCATTCCAGTGCGTTCTAAACATGAGTTGAGCTAGATGGGTAAACATTCTTTAGCTAGCCACACAAATGTGGTCATGTATGCTCAGCTCAATAAAGAAAAAAATGGTTTCATTTTCACCATTTCTGATGACAGTAACAACTAGGTATGAACCAAAAACTTTCCTAGCTAGATCATTTACGATAATGGAAAACTGCATATTGTTGGTTTCTTTTGCCCGCCTGTCTGATGGTGACCATTCAGAACCCACCATTTAATTGAGCTCTAGTTTATAAGTAGTTGGTAATCTTGACCAATTACTCGATTAAAGTTGTCATAATTCCACGTCCTACACTCTTAACATGTATCCATAATCCACATCAAAATAACTTATAAAGATGTACATGGATACCTCAACCATTGTCATGTATAGAATGTCCAAGTAGAATATCTTTGTTCAAAGCTATGCATGCATATCATCACAAAATACACTTCGATGCTGAGTGTTCTTAACTAAAGCAAAAAAAGGTTGGTTGCTAGTTACCTCCATCCCAGATAAAGACCTTGAAAGATCTATCAGTTGCTTCTCAACATGGGCTTTCTTCTCCATAAGCGCCTCGTACATTTCCTGCTCACAAGAAATTGATCTCATTAGTCTCATATTTAAACTCCATAATCAATTAGGCAATTGCTACTTAATCATATCGTACTTTGAGTGGCTTAAGAGACCCCTCAAAATTGAGCCTCCCAGAACTCTCACCAGGCCCAGCTGGGTTTGCAAGTAATGCCTGATCTTTGTTTCCTTGCTCTCTGCATGCCAGCTTTTCCACTTCTCTGCTCATACATATAAAGTACATTCAGTGACAGGGGCATATGAATATTAGACAAATAAATTTAAAATAGTAATTCCCTCCAAAAGGAACTTGTACCTCTTCATGGAGGCAACTTGTTCCTTAAGTGAGTTGAGCTCCCTAGCACAAAGGGGGTCCTGGTTGGGGGAATCTCCGGGTTTCCAACCGGGTGGGGGAACCCAATAGGGGTCTTTGATACCCTCTTTCTTGCGGATGTCGACCAAATCAGCACTCTCCAACCAGTACTCCATTGCACCTTCTGGGTTATGGCGGCGCCTGAACCTCTCCTTCCCACCTGGAGCCAACTTCCCAGCCATGTGCTTCAGAAGATGATCCAGTAAACCCGTATCACCGATCAATTTCCGAGCCTCCAGTCTCAATTCCGGTCGCAGAATTGGATTTCCTGGCACTGCACCTTTCGCCTTCATGATCATCAGCATATTCTTCTCTGCCAACTCATACCTTTACAACAATATAATTACGTACACCAAAAGCCTCCGTTACTTAAGCTAACTGGATCCATCCCGGTAATGTTCAAGTACAAGTATAATATGGGATGCAAAATAATTTTTAATTGGCAAAAGCTCTAAATTATTGTAGTTTCCTCTCTGTCACCGTACCTCTCTGAAGTCCATCTATGTTGGAGATTCATGGCCTTCTTCTCACCATCAGAACCCTTTACTTGCTTTTTCTTCTTCCTCTTCTTCTCACTATATTTCACCCCTTTAAACTTACATTTTCTCTTCTTCGTTAATCTCCGTTTTCCAGCAATTTGCTGCTTATCATCATCGTCGTAGTCATTCTCACGGTCATCGTGGCCATCATCATCATCTTCTTCTTCTTCTTCTTCCTTACTTTCATCGGCATCCAAACTCTTAGCAATGGGAGATTCTCTGTTGACCAGAGCACAAGGTAAGGATGTACTAAGACGACCTCCTCGAAGCTTGCCAGAGAATGTTGAGCGACGACGCCGGCCCCACTTGATCTCCAGTGCTGATGCTGATGATCTACGATCATCATCGCCATCATCATCTTGATGATCAAGAGAATCGACGAACCAGAAACTTGGATTTCCTCTTTGAGCATCGAATTCTTGAAATGGGACTTCCTGGGTTAGAAGTTTGTTACACACACTCAAACTCATGATACACTTGGCATCCAGATTTGGTTGCATCGATCCAGAAAGCTTCTCGTCCCTCAGAAATCGTCTCAGTGACTCAGCACTTGGAAACACCACTGTTACATTGTCATGGCTTTTTTTATCAACCTGCAGGCACTCCATCAAACAGGAAAAAAATATTAAAAGAGCAGACAACAAAAAAAAAAAAAAAAAAAACCAATACAATGGTGATTGATGAAGTTGAGTATTTCTTTGCTTACAAGAACAGCTCTAATGAAGGAGAGAGAAGGTGGAATTGAATTAAGAGTGGGTAGAGTAGAGTGATCAACTCTGTAAACCGAGCCAACTTCAACCTCCATTTTATTCAGAAACTGAAGTTGATTATCCGCGTAATTCGAGGTTCAAGAACCTGAGAATCAGCAGAAATCAAGACAGCAGAGAGAGGAATGCAATGCTAATGGTTAGTGGCCAACATTGTAGCATTTTTTTTTTTTGTTTGGAGTCATCCAGCTCATATTTCTCTCTCTAGAAGCTGAGAAAGCCTGCCCATTTTGTACTCATTTGTTCTCTTTCTTTGAGTATATATAGAGGATGAAGATCAGAATGGAAATCATCCCCAGAAGAAAAAGGAATAACCCAATGAAATTAATGAAAGGAACAACTTCTTGCACCAAAAAAGGACCGAATTTTACAACCCCACATGCACCATTCCTCCCTCTCTCTCTCTCTCTCTCTATCTCTGACGAAATAGGGAAGGGTGTGTGTGTGAGTAAGCAGCAGCAAGCATTCGTGGGTGCAAAGGAGGGGTGGGTTACGTTGGTTACCAGAAAACGAAATGATTACTCTTGCAGTTAGAGAGAGAAAAAGAATCAAAGTTCCTCTTTTTTCCCTTTTTTTTTCAAGGCAATGAAAACAACGGAGGGAGAGAGGGAGAGCAAGAACAGGAAGAAGAAGAAGGGAAAAAACGGCGGTTGTGGGGGAGAGGCGCGTGGGATGAGAGGGAGCGGGCATTGTACCAGAATTACAGTGACAGGGATAACAGAATCAGGTGGCCGTGGCTAGAGCCTAGAGCTGCCTCAGGAAGTAGGGAGAGAAGCCACAGAATCTGACTCTCTGATTTTATTTCATAACAGTTTCTTCTTTCTATTTTTGTCAAAATCTATATTAAAAGAACCCCTAAACTTACAATGAATTGTCTATACCACAACCACCGCTATGAAAATAATATTTATTTGTACATTTGTCAACTCTATTTTTACGTCATTCATTTTTGTATTTAATACAAGAGTGTAAAATATATTTTCTTAATTATAAAATTTTTTACAAAATTTTTTTAAATTTGAATATCCTAACTCTAAGTTTTGACTAATAAACAAGTACATTTTGAAAAATATTTAATTTAATTTTTTTTAATTAACTAAAATTTTATAAAATATATTTTATAATTCATATTAAATAAAAAGCTAACAATTTAGATAAAACTTGACACATGTAAAAATAAGATTTATTTTACTTACTGTAGTTGTCATGTTTAACAACCACTATAAGTGCATCCTTAAAAGAACACTTTCAGTATTCTTTTCTTAATATTTTAAGCCAATATATATATATATATATATATATATATATATATATATCCCTATCTTCATTGTACAAGGAAAATCAAATTGATAGATAGTTAGTCATTTAGGATGTAAGCTACATTAGCCACATCATTTAAATATATTAATATATTCTTGTAAGTAAGACATGTCTCATCAGTCACACTGTTAATTAAATGGTTTTTGGCTCAAAATAATCCAAAGTTGGAGGTCATTGGGTGAAGACAATCTAAACTCAATTTTTGGCTAAAAATAATCCAAATTTTTAACCTATTTACTCAGACTAAACCGATTTTAATCTCCGGCGTCGGAATGCTGACTGGGCAGCCTGAGCACGACTTTCTATAATTGATTTTGGTTTTGAATTTTTTTAAATCTTATATAGACCCCAACTCACTTAAGCTTATAATGACATGGCAATGGATTAAAAATAAAAACACATTAACATAATAAATTTAGTCTTCCAACCCCGAAAATTTAAAATTTGACCCAACCCTACCTATTTCCTTTTTTCTAATTCATCTCAATCTTCTCTCTCCTTCTTCGTTATCTTCTGTTGACCCCAATTAGCATTCCGAAGTCGGAAATCGATTTCGGTTTAGTCCAAGAAGATAGGTTAAAAGTTTGGATTATTTTCAGCCAAAAAGTGAGTTTTAATTATTTTCAGCCAATGACCTCCGACTTTGGATTATTTGAGGCAAAAACTCTTAATTAAATGAATGATTGTTAAATATATACTCAGAATGTAGTGAAAAAGGTTGGATAAAGTAACTAAGTGATGAAGATTCGCCTTGCCCTGGTCTCACATTTGGAGACCCAAGGTTCATGCAGAATAACGGAGATCAGCCCAGCCCATATATTGAGTTCTAAAACTCAAGATGACCTCCAAGTCACGTGCAAGGAGACGTCCTAGAATAGAAGTTTTAGTAATATTTGTCTTTTCTTTATTAATAGCTAAGTTTGTTATAGTAGTATTTATATTTTCCTTATTAGTAGCTAAGTTTGTTAGAAGGCATAATGCCAAGTTAATATTACGTTTTCCTAGTTTAGCTTAGGCATCAAACTAGAAGAGTCTAGACGAGTTAAAAGAGTCTAGAAGAGTTTAGGAGAGTCTAGAAGAGGAGAATCCTGGTAGGATTCAATATCTTGGACGCCAATTTTGTCTAATCCTAGTAGGATTAGGAAAGCTAAAGGGAATCCTAGAAGGATTCATCCTTAGGCTGCTTAGGCGCCAATCTTAGTAGTCCTAGAAGGATTAGGTTTTATTCTAGTATAAATAGGGGAGGCTTGTAACGTTTAAACACACACTTTTTGCAATGAATACAATCAAGCTTTCGCTTACCTTGAGAGTTTCTTAAAGCCCTCGCTCCTCTTCTACTATTGTATCTTGAATTGGCTATTCAAGTGGTGAGGTAGAGCTTGTTACTATACATAGAAGGTGTTTCTGTAACTAAGTAAAAGAGCAAGAAGCCCTAAGGATTCGACTTGTGGTGTCTCTGTATCAAGTTTGATTCTCCTTGAACTATCCAAGTATCTATCTTTATTGAGCTATCCCTACAACAACCCTAGGTTTTTCGTGAACCTTACCCTAACCCTAGATTTGTTGCACGTCTCCCTTGATGTGTAATTAATCAAATTCCTAGCCATGCATAAGTTATACATCAAAATTGGTATCAGAGTTAGCCTACCCTCCTAGTGGGTTAATCCTTGATTCCTTTTCAGCCCAAACATAATCCTTTTATTCCCTTCACAAAAGAACCTTAGCCATGTTGTCCAGCAAACATTCATCTCAAAAGAGTGATCAGATTCTGAAGGAGGAAAGGAGACTGAGGAGATTGAGACGTGAGTTTAAACTCCTTAATCTCAAGGTACTACAGTTGGAGATAGATTGGTACGAATTTATTTATAATTCCAAGAAGGCACATAAATCGCCCTTGGTTTATGAAGAAGACCATCAAGTTCAAGAGGAGCCAGCGATTAATCATACTCTCCCTCTAGAAGTTGATGATGCTGCAGAAGTTGATAAGGTCCTTTTTTAGCCTTTTGAAGTTCAATGTTTAAAAGATGAGTCAGCGGTCGATTTTAATCTTCCTCCAAGATTTGATGAAAGCCCCAATTGTTTTGACCAACCTCCAATCTTTCATGAGTATGATGACGAGCAAAATATTGTGAAGTTAAAAGAACAACAAGAAGATCCAAGAGAGGTCGTTGTTCAAACTCAGTGTATAATCGAGAACAAAGCTTGTTCTCTGATTATTGAAGGAAGCCGGATATATGGTGTAACACAAGTTTTGGTGGACGAGTTAGAAGTGCCCAATATTCCCCATCTAGCCTCATGGGTTCATCAAAGCGAGGGCATTCATGTGACCAGAAGATGTTTGGTGCAATTCCCTACAACAACGCTAGGCTTTTCGTGAACCTTACCCTAACCCTAGATTGGTTGCATGTCTCCCTTGATGTGTAATTGATCAAATCCCTAGCCATGCATCAGTTATACATCACTAAGAGCATGCTTGGCCAAGCTTCAACTTTTAAGAAATTTCTTTTTGGAAACAGTTTCTGAAAACCTCATTCTACAGTAATTGTTAGGTGTTTGGTACATGTATTTTGGAAGCCCTTTTAAAAATCAGAAACAGTTTCCAAGTGTTTGGTTAATCATTTTATAAAAGCTTCAACTTTTAATATTACCATAATAATAATTACTCTTTTATAATGATTATTGTTAATAGTTCATTTCCTTTGTTATTAAAGTTATTTATGATTTTCAATACTAGTATATTTCTAGTGAATTATTTATATTACATAATATTGTTAATTTCAAAATTAATTATTTCTGTAAAATGTTACATCAAGTATATGTTATGACAATAAATTAAAATTGAATGTATACATTTAATTATTTACTCGACATTTATTACACTAAAAAAAATGGTTTCATATATCTAGCATAAAATTAAAGTTAGTAAATAAACGTCAATTGCCATAGAAAATAACTATGAGAATTTTTCCTCAAAATAAGACTACGAAAATTTTACTACAATCTCTATTAAAATGCTACTATTGCCTGTGGATAGTCAAAGAAGTGACAATTTTATAGCGAATATATATATATATATATATATATATATATATATATATATATATATATATGTTGATGTAAAATCGGTGTAGGATGGGAATTTGCTCGGGTATTCAAGTGAGTCGAAGGCATACCTTCTCTCCTTCGACTTATATAACTGTCGTATATAGTCTGCAGGAGAAAACACTCGCCTTGTAGGAACTTAGACACATACTCTCATGTCAACCTTAGAGATGGGATTCTCGTTGGAATGAATATGATGGGTCATATGTCAAGAACTTGCAAATGGAATTCTTAGACTTGGCACCATTTGACATCCCCTTGAAATGGCATCATATCCACCCTATTTATAAGCCATGAAGAGGCACTTCGATAGGGTGGATATGGATAAGATTTATCCTTGTCATCTTTGGATAATTTAGATAATAATTAATTAATTACTATTATCCACTCATAACATGTATGAACGCATGCTTAAATAATCCATGCATAAACCGATTAAATATTATCAAAGTTATCTCCTTGCTTGATAACACATGCATGTGTTACCCTTAATAGGGCTAATTAGGTCCCGAAAAGTCTACCCAACTTTTCCTTATACCCAATATCCTATCTTATGAGTTAACTTAGATAAAACTAAGTCACTAAACTTATCATACACTTGAAATTATCCAATAATATATATATATTGGAAAAATCGGAGAGATAATTCCATTAACAAAACATTTTTACAAGTATACTCTAGGCATACCTAGAGGGGCACAATCAAAAAGCCCAAACAAAACACAAAAAGAATCAAACCCTATCTCTTTCTAATCTAGTAATTATATCATTACTAATGAAATTAACTAAAAACTCCACATTATGGGTAATCTCCTTAAAAATTCTCGAATTCCTTTCCAACCAAATGTAATATATAAACGTTGTAAACATCAAAAACAACTCATGCTTCTTCCTTGTTGACAAATTTTCCCCAGGATTAGCTGAGAGAATCCCCTGCCAAGTGACGCGAGGCCAGCCCAAATTACTCAAAATAGAATGCCACACATCCAAGCTGAATAAACATTGCTCAAACAAGTGCATATGAGACTCTTCTTCTTCACAGCATAAGACACATCTATTAGCAAGCATGTACCCCATTTTTTTCAATCGATCAAGAGTCATAAGTCGTCCTTGGACACACAACCAAGCTATAAAAGAAAACTTTGGGACAAATTTATTCCATATCACCGAAGCCCAATCAACAGGAGTTTGAGGCCCAAGCAATGCAAAGTATATGTCGGACAAAATGTAGCTGCTAGAAGACAGTAATGAAGGAGAAACAGAATAAAGATCATTACGAACCTTTATTATCCTTCTCCAATACCAGCTGCTATTTTGCTTGACCTCACACTCTTGGAAAAAAGTTCTCTTCAAGTAAATATGGTGTACCCATTTAACCCACAAAGACTCTTTATCGATTTCAATTTGCCAAGCCAATTTTCCAATAGCCGCCTGGTTCCATAAAACCACATTCCGGATATTCAAACCTCCAAACTTCTTTGGACGACAACAAGCATCCCATGCCATTGGACAAGATTTAGAATCCCCCCATAAGAATTTCCTATATATTTTCATCATTGTATCTATCACTCCTTGTGGAAGAATAAAGATCTGTGCCCAATAGGAATGAATTGCCATCAAATATTAATCAGCTCCACTCTTCCAGCATAATTGAGCCTTCTCACAGCCCAACCCTTCAATCTACTACACATTTTATCCACAAGAATCTGACAATCATGTCTATTTAAGCGAGTAGGCTTAACAGGAACACCTAAATACCTGAAAGGAAGGGATTCCTCTTTAAGACCAAGATCGCCAATCAAGAATCGCTTTGATCATCAGAAACTCCAGCTACAATAATAGTAGATTTACTCAGGTTCACTTGAAGGCCTGAACAAGCTGAGAAGTGATTTAGAGCCTCCATTAGCCTCTTGATACTAGCTTCATCTCCATTACAAAATAATAACAAGTCATCTGTAAAACAAAGATGAGCCAGATCCAAATTCTTGCAAAATTGATGATGAATGAAATCAGGCTGTTTCGAAGCTTCCTTGATAGACCTTCCCAAATACTCCATTACTAAAACAAATAATAACGGAGACATTGGATCACCCTGTCTCAGCCCTCTACCACTCTTGAAATATCCATACAAATCCCCATTAGAACCCACAGAGAATTTTGCATTTCTTACACAAATCATAATCCATCACACAAATTTCAAAGGGAATCCAAAAGCAGATAATAGATTCTCTAAGAAATCCCAATCAACTGTATCATATGCTTTTTGTATGTCTACTTTCAAGAGACAAGAAGGTTTGACACCTTTTCTGTTGTAGAATCGGACCAAATCCTCCGCTATCAACATATTACGCATAATAGATCTATTAGCCACAAAAGCAGTTTGATTTTGATTAACTCATATGTCTAGGACCAACTTCAACCTAGAACAAATCAGTTTAGTGACAGCCTTATATAGCACATTGCAACAGGAAATGGGCCTCAACTCTGAAACAACAGTAGGGTTATTGACTTTGGGAACCAAAGCTAATAAGGTAGCATTTAATTCCCCCAGTAATTGATTACTCTAAAAAAAAGACAATACTGCATTTGATACCTCATTTCCAATAACATCCCATAAAGCTTTGAAGAACATGGCATTAAAACCATCTGGCCCAGGACTCTTGGCTGAATCAATGGAGAAAAAGGCTGCTTTAATCTCTTTCATTAGTAAAAGGAGTGACTAGAGAAGAAGCTTGATCATGATTAAGAATATTCCCTCATATATAATGTAGAGGCTCTAGGCTTACCACAACAAGGATGCCTGGTGAAGAAATCCGCATAATGAGAAACCAAGAAGTCCCCTATCTCCTGAGCAGAATTAAGCACTTCACCCTCATGATTATGCAAAGCTACAATCTTGTTCATGTATCTTCTTGTCTTCAGTAAAGAGTAAAAGAAAGCAGAATTTTGATCTGCAGACTTTAACCAAATCGCTTTTGTCCTCTACTTCAACAAAGAACTTGCATTTTTAAGAGTCTCAAAATATTCTTGTTTCACAGCTACTGCTTGACTCCTCAAAACTTGGTCCTCCCAGTTCAGACTGGCCAAAGATTGAATCTCATTTAATTGTTTGTATTTCTCCAGAACCCGAGAGTCCAGCTTTGCAAAATGTGTTTTGTGAAAAAGTTTAAGCTGAGTTTTAAGCAATTTAATCTTGGTAACCACTTGGTATTGAACAGATCCTTGAACCCGAGATTGCCAAACAGATCTAAGCAAAGGCTTATACTCTTCATGTTGTACCCAACAGTTGCAAAATCTGAATCTGTAAGGCCTCTTTACCTCATTCTCAATGTGAATAAGAAGAGGGGAGTGGTCACTCACATTTTCTAGAAACACCTCATAGATCAAGTTCTCATACTTATCAAGACAAGAATCATTCACTAGAACCCGATCCAAAATAGAAGAAATATGATTATTATGCCAAGTATATTTGAGCCCCTTAGATTTTGCTTCCACAATACCATAGAGATCAAGAAAATTCTTAAAATCAGCAACTTCTTCCACAGTAATATCATTTCCTCCAATCCTATCCTCAAAGTAAAGGACATGATTAAAATCCCCTGTGATAATCCAAGGGTGAGCAGGTAATAAAGCACCAAGATCAGTCCACAGGTAAACTCTGGAAGTAAGATCATTTGCACCATAGACAAAAGTAACATATAACTGCTCATTCGAAGAGGCAATCAAACAGTGTATATATTGCCTATGCACTTTCAAAACAGCTAAGTTCACCTTTGAAGAATCCCAAAGCACCCAAATCCTACTCCTCCCAGAAGCTGTAGCATTGTGAGCAAGATTCCAACCAGGTTTTATATTTTGTTTGATTATTTCACAATTTTAAAAAGCCACTTTAGTCTCCATCAAGCCCACCAAGTGACATTTATTCATCTGCAAGAAAGCTTTAACCCCTTCCTTCTTATTAGGGTCATTTAGACCCCGAACATTCCAAGAGAGCATTCTATCCATGATCACTGTGACCAGGTGAGCCATCAACCATGTTCCCAGTAAAACTGCCAAAACCAATTACATTTTCTACAATAGGAGAAAGCCTTTTTCTAGCTTTATCATTCACTGGAGTAGTAATGGGAGTGTCAGGCCGAGGCTTCTGCTTCCATTGAGCCGCTTTCTTCTTTGAGATCCCCTTACGAAAATCACTCGTTTTGTGACCAAATATCTCACAATTCCCACAAATAATCGGCTTCCATTCATACTCTACAGCTTGAGTGCAAATGAAACCCTCCTGATCAATATAAGAAATAGATTCAGGGAAAGGGCTCCTAATATCCATCTCAATAAGAATCCTGGCAAAGTTTAAGAGAGATTTCTTTTTAGTGTAAGGATCAGCCTCCAAAGGAATCCCCAGCAAGCTCCCTAACTTACTCAACCCCTCCAAACTCCAATAATGTAAATCCAAATTCGGCAGTTTGACCCAAATAGGAATAGATGTGATTTTATTTCTTTCAGTGGGTAAACCTAGTCCCCAATTCTTAAGTGCCAAAGGTTTTTGATCAAAATAAACTATGTGCCTATTAAGCACTCGCAATTTATCTTCCATTTTAAGGAAACAAAAGAGAAACACACCATCAGGTTTCCAATACACCTGGTCCAAACCCTTCCACATTCTATGAGCAAAACGTTCTATTACACCAATAGGTGGATTTGCACCCAAAACAAAACCAATAGTAGCAGTATCCCAGTATAAAATTTCAGAAGTTGAATCCTCCTTTTCCATTTTCTGAGTAAAGTTACCATTCACTTCAATCGGTTGCACGAAATGTAATTTCATACCTGCTGGACGATTATCCTCTACTTGCGAACTATCATCCTCAGATATAGAACCAGATTGAATCGAAGCCGATACCGATTGTTTACTCTCTTCCACTTGTTCTTCCCCATTCGTAAGAAATAATGGTTGAGAAACCACAACATTAGTATCAATTGAACCCTCTTGAACTGGGGAATCCGAAACAGCAACATTAGAGTTATCGTATAAATCAAATTTCCAAGATTTTGCCTTCGACGCTTTCTTCTTCCCCTTTCTCCCCATGAAATCGCCCTCACAGAGAGAATTTTCTTTTCAACCCATTATATATATATATACAGTGTTATATATATATATATATATATATATATATATATATATATATATATATATATATATATATATATATATATTGCAATTGGCATAAAAAGAAAAGATTAGAGATAATTTTGGAAATACAATAAAATCATTAAATTCTTTCCCAAGCTTCACAGAAGCACAATCCAGAATCCCAAAATTGTAGCTTCTCCTTTTTTGCCTTGTGAGAGCTATTTTTAGCTCTTCAAAAGTTGGAAATTATTTTTTTATATTTTATATGTTTGGCATAATTTCAGCTTTTGATCTTTAAAAGCTCTAATAGAGCTAAACCAAACAGGCACTAAGAATGAGATAAGTAAGATAAAGTAAGCTAACTAAGAATGAGATATGTAACTAAGAATGAGATAAGTAAGACATGTTTCATTTTTGTTGTTTTGTGACAGACCTAAAACGTATAAGGTGTCTGTGTACCGCAAGTGTGCAGGTTTGTGTAGTAATAAATATCGTTCTCTCTCAAGGATTTGCGTTCAACCACGCACTGAACTAGTTCGCTACAATGAATGCTAGGTCGATCCGAGGGTTGTGGTAAGGTTTTCTAAACTAAAATAAGAAAGCGGGAATTTTTAGAGTTTGAACCAATTGATTAAAGGCATTCAGGGGAGTCCACTCTAGTCAATCAGTCAAATTACCAACAATCCCGGTGCAGGTAACAAGATAATTCGGAGTTTATAATCTTTCTAGGCCTTTTCACATCGATCTTTCGATCCGAAGTGAGTTACAGTGATTAAACTAAACATTATTTCTAACTATTTAATCCAATCAAAGATAAAGAACTGATTACTAATTGACCCTAGACAAGAATCATTATTTCTAAATATTTACTAGCCTATTCAATCTACGCTTTTCCAATTCAAGACTCTAACTTTCGTCATGTTGTCAAGAATCTAATACCAAGTAAAAGGCGGTTAGCCAGATTTTACCATGACATACAATACACGCAGATTAAACGAATAAAAAGATAACCTAACACCGACACTGTATTCAAATTCAACCAAAAGACATCGAGTTTATCCCCCAAACAAAGGAAATTAGCTACAAATATTGCTAAAATTAAACATCGCAAAAACTAAACAATAACAAGAAAACATGAAAGTAAAATAGAAATAACCGTGTTCGAATTTGCGGAATCGATCTCTTCGTGTCACCCGAATCGATCTCTTTCGTGTCCTTCGATCACTAACAACAATCTAAACTAGTAACAATGTTTGTGAATTAACTGGAAAGAAACTATCTAAAATCTACCCTAAAAGTTCTCTCAACTCTCGTCTAAAACTACTGCTAAAAACAAATAATATTCGCCTCCTTGAAACGGCAGACGTGAACCCTTTATATAGTGCCGGATTAGGGCACAAAACGCTGGCAGCGTTTCCAGAAACGCTGGTCGCGTTTAGCATAAAGATGGATTTCTTCGTGTCTTGCGCGGCAATACCGAAAGCACCGGTAGCGCTTTTTCTGCTTTTCTCTACTGACAAGGCGCTGGCCTCGTTTTGCAAACGCTGGCCGCGCTTCTGCTGTCCGCCCAAATATGCGCTGTTAGTTATGGACGTAAGTCAGTCAAAAAGAGGAAACCTCACATAAGAAAAGAATAAGAACACTCAATCACTCAAATTTGAATATGTATGTGGGTTTTTCTCATACTCAGACCAAGAGAAACAAACTACCATAAGCTTGGTTAGAACCTCGCTCTCCACTGCTGGTATGCAATGCACAAGTGACAATGAAAAGAACTTTTCCGGGTTGTAACAGGGTTTAGGTTAAGGGAAAGGAGCGGTAAAATTTGGGAATGAGAAGCTAAGAGCCATGCTTGGATTGATTTTCAACGAGTGTAACACTCTCAACTCTCCTTCTTGCTTAATGTATGCAAGGAACTCACTATTTACCCTCAACAATATCAACATCTCAACTGAATACAACCAGTTCAAAGCTTTTAAGAACTTCAAATTGAATCTCCCTAATCACCCTTTTCTTTTTGGAACTCTTTTTCTCTTTTTTTTTATACCTCATTTTTTCTTGTTTTTTTTTTTTTGGTGGGTGATCGGAGAGAAGAAAATCATGGAAGTATAACTTTGAATTCAATATAATGTATGAGCAACATAACCAAACACCAATTATTTGAAAGGTGGGACTTTAAGTTTCTCCCAACTTGAATCAATAAGCTCAAACTTTTCGAAACTTCACATTTCGTTCAAAAACACACCAAACCAACTGTTCCTTCCAAAAAACAACATATTTTCTCACTCAACCAAGCAAGGCGAAGGATAAGGAATATTATAGGCCAAGGCTTGTATTGTCAGGGTTCGATCATAAAAGAAGGATGAACAAAGGCTAGGCGGGGCAAAAATGACGGTAAATATAACGTAAGGGAGGCTATTTGGCTATGTAGTTTAACAAAAAACGAATGCCTTAATCACTTTGTCACAGCGTGCAACGCAAATATGTAGTCTCAAGCAAGATGCAAAGCAAGTTCTAGAGATGTAACTGATGGTGGAGTCACTCAGGGAATCGTGGAATTGATAAAAGTGATCAATTCATAATTTAGGCAATGTGGACTCACGGGATATGGCTCAATCAACTAAACTTAGCCCAAAGATTTGCGGCACGCATATTTATACTTTCTAAGATAGTCAAAGCAGTTAGATACAAGTTTCATAACTTGACTCAAAATCAGAAGGTTTGAAGGAAAAGGTTTCAAAAACTTTTGAGATCTCATCCAGACTTTTCTAAGTGAAGCAAGTTAAACTAAAAGTAAGAAAGGTTTACAAATCATCACCAAAGGTATTTCCGATTTTAATCCTAACCCTATCCTATATTTTTTTTATTGGTTTTTGCCTTTTCTAATTTTTTTGGTCTTTTTCTAATTTTTTTCTAATTTTTTTTTGAATTTTTGAGTAAGTGGATGCAAAAGAAAGAAAAAGAAACAAAAAAAATAAAAGAAATAAAAGAAAATCTATATGCTTCTAACTAATGCAATCTAGGTGGATGCAATTTTAAAAACTAGAAGAAAAACTTAAGGAAACTGGAAAGAAAAACAAAAAAACAACACAACTAAAAGCTCAAATAGAAGAAAACAATCAAACTAAAAACTAGAAAGCACACTAAAATAAGAACAAGCAAACAGAAGAAACACATTGAAAACAATAAAATCATACTAAAAATTGAAAAATTTGCATGAAACAAGAAAAAGAAAGACGAAAATAAAAGAAAAACAAACGAAAAACAGAGAAACAAGAAGAAATATTCATAAAAGTGAAATATACAACCCCCCAATGCTTAAACGTTGCATTGTCCTCAATGCAGAAGACAACGACGAAGGGTAAGGGCACGCAAAGGATCAAGTATCCTCAGTCGGTGGGGAAGGGTCGGTATGGCTTGGTGGTGGTGAAGGTAAGGTCTGATCAAACATGGCCTGTATAAGGCCAGTGAGGTTGGCGATGGACTCGTCAAGATGGGTGAAGCGCGAATCTAACAAACTCCTAAACTCAGCAAAGTTTTCCTGCAACTTGCTCACTCGACGCTCGGTCTGGTCGATGGAGGTCTAGAGGTCGCGATAGCACGCTCATAGTCTACAAGGGGGTAGCTCGGGTTGAGGGATAGGGTGGAGTTTGGGCACAGGCTCGGGCTGCTCATTGGGGTCAAATTTAGGGAAGGGTGGCATCCAAAGTAGGTTTTCAACAACTTGAGGTGAGATATGAGGGTGAGGCACGGGAAACCTAGCGTTGTTGGGATAAACCTAAAGACAACGCGAGTCTTTGTCGAATTTGCACTAACCGAAAGAATTACACTGCTCTCCATCCAGAATCATACTACCCGGGACAAGGTCAATGGGGTTCCTGGGCAGTCTAAAGCCAAATTGGCGTGCTAAGTGTGTGATATAACCCCCTATGGAAATTCCCTTGTTGGATGAGGTAGCGATACTCGAAAGGTGGTGAGCTAGCATAGTTGCAGGGTTGGCGAGTGTGTCGGCGTCGAGCATGGCGTGCAACATGTAACAGTGGGCTCGGGTTGCTTTGTTTGAGCTACCGGGTCTCCCAAAGATACCGCAAGAGAGGATACGGTGTACATACCTTATCACGGGGTTCCTAATTAGGGACGAGGGCGTGTTGCTAGGGTCCCAGTTGTCAAAGCCAGAAATCCTATGGAAGAAAGCCTTTCCATCCCAGTCTATAGGTATGAGGGACGAATCCCGACATGTACATTCAGGTAAGCCAAAAGCATGGGCAAACTCGGACACAGTCATTGTGCTCTCCACACCAAGAAGTTGGAAACGAATGCACCGATCCCTCCCTTGGAGGTTCACTACAAGGGTAGACAAGAACTCTAAGGTGATCCCCCTAAAGGTCGGCTCGTCAAGTCTAGCTATGTTGGTCATATGGCTACGTCCTAACAACCACATCACATCATCTAACATGCCACAATTTTACAAGAAAGGTTCACACATGTATTTAGTGGGGATGAGGGCTCTTTGGGAAAGAGAGTCATACCTTTTCTTGATCTTCCCTTCGAAGTTGAAGGGGTTCGAGCTCCTCGAATCCCGGGAAGGCGTAGCCTTCTTGTTTTCCTTTCTCAGCCGCCGTGACCTTTCGCTTCCGGCTTTCTCCGGCTCCATTGTCATCGCCCAACGGAGGTCAGGAGCAGCTTGGATTTTTGGTTCTTACCATCCTAAAAGTCATTCACAAAATCAATACAACCACCAAAAAAAACACTAGGCATCAAATAAGCATGATAACAATATATATACTCAATACTAATACTGCCCCTTGCTTATTTGATACTAGGAATTGAAATTGAAATAAATCTAACATAAAACCACACCAAAAACAGAGCATAGCACCACAACACAATCACCATCCAAAACTAAACATAATTTTCTCAACTTTATCATCATATTGCTCCCACAATACACCCAACATTACAATTTACTCAATTCTGGAACAAAAAGGATCAAAATCATCAAATCAAATCATGCCCTAATAGAGAAATCAATCCAAGCATCAAACCCAAACAAGAGACTTGAATCAAGGACATGGTACATGGTATAACTCAGCAAATTACTCAAGAAATTCAAGAATTCAACCAAAAATCATACCACAATCAAAAGAAATAATCAAAGGGACAAGAGAAAGGGTTGAGAAATCCATACCTTGAAGTTATGGTGAGAAGAGTAATGGAACTTAAGAGTGTGAGAGTGCAAGAGTGCAAGTGAGGGGAAGAAGATGTGGTGGTGCGGTGGTGGCGCCAGCGTGCGTCGACGACTAGGAGAGAGAGGTGGGTTGGGGGGAAGCTGGGCGCATTTTAGGGGAGGTGGTTGTCGGGATTTTGGGCAAAAAAGAAGAAGAGGGTTTCAATTAAAAGTGAAAAGGAGGGGGCCGATTAAAACAAAAGGCGGGCAAAAATTTCTGGGCAAAACAACAAAGCACTGGCAGCGTTTTGCAAAAATCCCATACCTGAAGTCTCTGGAAGAGGCGCTGCCAGCGTTTTGAAAACACGGACATCGTTTTGCTACCTGATGATAATTAATTCAATTTCTTGGCAATTTGCAATGTTTTCTCCCTTTTCTTTTTCTCCTTCTTATTTTCCTTACAATTTGACATACTAAAATTCCCTACAAACATCTACCAACTTAAAATTTATTAGGTTAGAGATAATAATTTCAATAATAACCAAAAATTTGCTTGAATCTCTTCTTTTTCCTCTACACACTAAAAAGAAAAATTAGTAAACAACAAAATAAAAATTACTAAGGAATAAAAACTGAAAGAAATAATTGAAATAAATAAAAAAGTGGGGAGGAATAAATATTAGATATTGATGTACCTCCCCGTGGTGCTTTGTTTAACGTCGTTAGCTCGATGTTATGGACCCTCTACTCATCGAGGTCCTTGATCCGCTTTGGAACTGGATCTCCATCGTCTTTGATTATTTTTGAAGCTTGCTTTTGAATTAACTTGCCTTCTCGTACTGTACTCCGTCATCGACTTTCCTAGCTCGATAACCATCGTTCCCTTCCTCGTATCCATCTTGCAATTAACAGCTGAAAGGAAGGATGTCCCTAGAATAATCTCCGGTTCTGGATCTTCGCATGTATCTAATACCATGAAATCAATAGGAACAACATGCTCTCCTATCTTGATGGGAGTGTCATATAAGATCCCTAGAGGTTTCCTAAGGGTCTTGTCTTCTAGACGAAGAATCATATCGGTCACCCTTAACTCTTTATGGTCATACTTCCTCAGGTAAGACTTAGGTAAAACATTTACTCCGGATCCTGTATCACACAACGCATACTTGATATGTTTACCATCCAACTGAACAGGGATCCTAAAATTGCTTAGGTCTTCCTTCTTATGCATAATCGAGGGTGTTATGGTTCCCTTAAATAGGTCCTGTTCAGGGTCGGTCTTGACTACCCCATGTAAAATTGGTTCTTCTAAAGGTTCGCACCTAAGGTTCACTTCCTCGCAAGTTATAGCATTATGTTGAGCACCCGGATTAGGGACAGGCTGAGGTGGTAAACTAGTAGAGGGAGTTGCCGTATTAACAATCTGATTTTCTAAAATTTTATTATGGGTTGCTAGAGCCTCTACCTTTTGCATTAAGTCTTTTATAACCCCTTCCTGTTTCTGTTGTCTGGCGATAAGGCTTTCCATCATGGTTTCTAAGTTAGACTTTCGAGAAGGGCCTTGTTGAGGTGGTCTTTGAGGCGGGGGAACATATTTTTGCCGTTCTTGTCCTTGAAGAGGACCAGTTGGGTTCTCATTCCTATAAGAAAAGTTCGGGTGGTTCCCAAGTCCAGGATGATAGGTGTTAGAATTCATATCATAGTTTTGTCTTTGGTTGCCAACATAGTTAGCTTGCTGGACTTGCTCATTACTAACTCTACCTGAAGGGCAAGTAAAAGTTTCATGTTCAGTCGACTGACAAACATTGCATGTCGAAGGTTAGGTGGCAAACTCAATTGGTCCATTTTTTTGCGTTAAAGAATCAAGTTTAGATGACAACAAAGAAATTACATCAACATTAAGCTTACCTCCCGCCTTATGGCGGGGTTTAGACCATTGATATGAGTTGTTCGCTAGATGTTCGATCAGACTTGTTATTTGAGGCACAGTCTTGTCCATAAGATCGCCTCCAGCTGCAGAGAGGATGCTTCCTCTCGTCGACTCATTCGCTCCATTGAAGAAGGACTGGACAAGAACCCATGGTTAATCCGTGTTGAGGACATTGTCGAAGAATGCCCTTGAATCTTTCCCAAGCATCGTACAGTGTCTCATCAGGCTCTTGTGTAAAGGTTGAGATTTGGTTCCTCAGACTGGTGAGTTTGCTTGGAGGAAAGTACTTCGTCAAGAAAGTGCTGGCGAGTTCATCGAAGGTTGTGATCGAGTTTGGTGGAAGTGAATCGAGCCACTCCCACGCCTTTCCTTCCAACGAGAACCGGAAGAGACGCAGTTTGATGGCATCCTCCAATACGTTATTGGCCTTGTAGATGTCACAAGCTTGACGGAAAAGTCGCAGATGTCGGTTCGGATCTTCGTTTGCCAGCCCATGGAATGGTGCTTTTGACACCAAGTTGATCAAAGACTGACGTAGTTCAAAATCGTTCGCTTGGATGGTAGGAACACTGATAGCTGATTGTGGGTTGGTGACATTGGGAGTCAGATACTGCCCGAATGTCCTCGGTCGCTATTCTCCCATCTCTTCTTCCTGTTCTGATTCTTGCTCCTCTTCGTCCGTTTCTTGATATTCTTATTCTTTCTCCAGTCTCGCTCTTTTCCTTCTCTCTCAAAGTGTAGGTTTGTTCTCGGGATCGTACTCGATGGAGAATTCTTTTTGCATAAACCTGAAAAAGACAAAAACAATAACACCAAGCGTAATAAAGAGAAAATAAAGAAAAATAACGAAAATAAATAACCTAGTCACCCAGAGTGCGTTCGTCCAATGGCGATTGGGGGGACAAATCCCCGACAACGGCACCAAAAACTTGACAGACCCAAAACGTATAAGGTGTCTGTGTACCGCAAGTGTACGGGTCTGTGTAGTAATAAATATCGTTCTCTCTCAGGGATTTGCATTCAACCACGCACTGAACTAGTTTGCTACAATGAATGCTAGGTCGATCCGAGGGTTGTGGTAAGGTATTCTAAACTAAAAAAAGAAAGCAGGAATTTTTAGGGTTTTAACCAATTGATTAAAGGCATTCAGGGGAGTCCACTCTAGTCAATCAGTCAAATTATCAACAATCCCGGTGCAGGTAACAAGATAATTCGGAGTCTATAATCTTTCTAGGCCTTTTCGCATCGATCTTTCGATCCGAAGTGAGCTACAGTGATTAAACTAAACATTATTTCTAACTATTTAATCCAATCAAAGATAAACAACTGATTACTAATTGACCCTAGACAAGAATCATTATTTCTAAATATTTTCCAGCCTATTCAATCTACGCTTTTCCAATTCAAAACTCAAACTTTTATCATGTTGACAAGAATCTAATACCAAGTAAAAGGCGGTTAGCCAGATTTTACCATGACATACAATACACGCATATTAAATGAATAAAAAGATAACCTAACACTGAGACTGCATTCAAATTCGACCAAAAGACATCGAGTTTATCCCCCAAACAAAGGAAATTAGCTACTCATATTGCTAAAATTAAACATCTCAAAAACTAAACAATAACAAGAAAACATGAAAGTAAAATAGAAATAACAGTGTTCGAATTTGTTGAATGGATCTCTTCGTATCACCCGAATCGATCTCTTTTGTGTCATTCGATCACTAACAACAATCTAAACTAGTAACAATGTTTGTGAATTAACTGGAAAGAAACTATCTAAAATCTACCCAAAAAGTTCTCTTAACTCTCGTCTAAAACTACTGCTAAAAACTAATAATATTCACCTCCTTGAAACGGCAGACGTGAACCCTTTATATAGTGCCGGATTAGGGCACAAAACGCTGGCAGCGTTTCCAGAAACGCTGGCCGCCTTTAGCATTTTATTTCTTCTTCTTCAATTTACATTTTATTTTTCTTTGATTTTTCCCCATTTTTCCTTCAACTTTGATATATTTCCAATGTTTCCTGCAAAACATACCCATCTCGCGACCAAGTGTATAAATCACATAAATTGACATAAAAATACAGAATTTTGGGTATAAAAAGCATGAATTAAACATGTTTTGAGTCGTAAAAATACTATATAAAAATGACATGTCATTTTGTTGCTTGCATGTCTGCTTGCATAATTTCCTGTGTTCGCACATAAATTTACCTTTTTGCCTTTGAGTATAATAATTATTTGTTGCATGTTTGCTTGCTTGCAAGGGCCTTCTTTATTAGTGATATATAAAAACACTAGAGGAATGTCTATATATTCTTGAATTTATAAGGTAATTTTTTTCCCTCTGTTTAATTTGTCAAACTATATATCTATTCACTAGAGTTATATATATATATATATATATATATATATATATATATATATATATATATATATATATATATTGGATATTAGATGACAATATACCGATCTTTGGGGATATCGGATTGTAATATACTGACCTTCATTATTGGATAACAATATCCCTGACCTTTATATTTAGGTGATATTATCATACCAACAGTGACTAAGGGGGTTGTAATTGGTGAGTTGGTCTTCGAGCTGATGCGGCAGGTGGAGGGAAATAATCAGCCCATTCCCAGTAACCCTGTTAACCCCTGCACTTTTTGAAACTAAGCCACGTTAAAAAAATCGGCCCTAATATAGTGACTAAGGGGGTAGTGAACCGGTCTTCATATTGATGTGGCCAACAACCAACCAATGTCTTGTAATGTGGGTCAGTGAGAATAACGTAGGGGTTAACGAGGTTGTCGGGTTAGGGCAGGTTTTTCCCCCTCCACCCTAGTTATTGTTGGCATACAGACTGATTCACCGCCTCCCTAGTTATTGTTGGCATAAAAATATCATCTAAATATAAAGGTCAGAGATATTGTTGTCCAATATTAAACGTTCGTATATTACAATCCAATACCCCTAAAGGTTGGTATATTATCATCCAAAAATCCAATATATATATATATATATATATATATATATATATATATTGGCTAAAAAGGAGAGAGCCATTCCCATTCAAACCGAAACAAAGTACAACTTACTCCAGGCATACCCAGAGACATACAAAAGAACCCTCAACATCCCACAAAATTAGAACACAAAAACCCCCTGCATTTTAGCAGTACAGTCCCTAATAACTATCTTAGCTAAAATCTCCACCATTTTCCCTCCTAAATCATGAGAACGATTATTCCTTTCTTGCCATATGTGATATATAAGGCTTGTATATAAAAATAAATGCTTTTGCCGCTGGGATTTTGATAACATACCTCCAATTATCACACCAGCTAACCAATCATGTCCACCTTTAATATCCGTCTTGAAATCTTTAGCTACCAAATTCAGAACACCCAAGCTATAAGGACAGCAGAATAACAAATGCGTGTGATCCTCAACATCAGCTTACTTGGTGTGTGTGTGTGTATATATATATATATATTGGACTTTTGATAGAAAACCTCTGTTAATGAAGGCGTGGAAATTGGGTGATTCTGTTAAATCTGAAGAAGATTTCTTGGTCCTAATATGGATTAGATTACCTGGATTAGATTGGAGGTTTTGGAGTAAGGAAGGATTGGCAGCTTACTTGGTGAACCTCTAATGGCAGATTCAATTACAAAAGAGAAATCAATGATGCGTTTTGCTAGAATCCTAGTCAAGATGAGACTGGATCAACAATTTCCAGACTGTTTGCCTCTAATTGATGATGAGGATTCTTATATTCACAGAAGGTGGAGTATGAATGGTGCCCAGTCAAATGCACAAAATGTAAGATGTTTGGTCATCGGGCATATGCGCGTAGAAGGAAGGAAGGGAATCAACAATGGAAACATAAGGCTTCAAGTCAGGAGTTGACAATTGAGTCTGGTTCAGTGAGTGACTCAGCTGCAATTTCATCTTTGGTACCTAAAAGAGGGACTGTTAGGCCAGACACTCCAATATTCTCTGATATTGTGGTAGGGTCGATGCCTATTTCCTTGTCTCCCATTTCAGAATTTGAAATGGTTGAGTATGGAAAAACTCCCTGTACCAGTTCTATTGGTGATCATGGATAAATTTTTATCTTGGAATATAAGGGGTCTAAATGGCCCTAAGAAACAGGAAGGATTGAAACACTTATGATGAATAAGTTTGATCTTGTTGGGTTGGTGGAAACAAAAGTTTCATTGGATATGTGTGAAAAAGTTAAGGATTCTTTCTGTGTTAGTTGGAATCTCATTCACAATGCTACTATGGATGCTAGAAGCAGAATATGGGTGTTATGGAGAGGTAATATTTCAGTTTCTCCTCTGGTCATACATTCTCAATTTATCAATTGTAGAGTTTCAACTGTACAATCTTGGTTCTTGGTTACCTTTGTTTATGGTGATAACGATTTAGGAAGAAGGAAGTTTCTGTGGGAGAATCTTTCAAGTCTGGCTGGAAATTGCGTGGATCCTTGGATAATTGCAGGAGATTTCAATCATGTCCTAAACTTTGATGATAGAGTTGGTGGGAACGAGGTTTTAGCAAAGGAGATCATTGATTTTCGCCAATTCTTAAATGATCATCAGATTTCTGAGGTTCATCACACTGGTTTGAAATATACTTGGCATAATAGGAAAATTATTTCCTGCATTGATCGTGTTCTTATCAACTCAGAGGGTTTGATTAAATTTAATTCCATTTGTTATACTGTGTTAACGCATGGTATTTCAGATCACTCCCCCTTTGGTTATCAGTTTGGACACTAATGTCAAGATTCACAGGAAGCGTTTCATGTTCTACAACATGTGGATTGACTCTCCTCAGTTTTTGAATATTGTTTCTAAGACTTGGAAGAATTAGCCAAATGGTAATCCTATGTATTCTCTGTCTATTAAGCTCAAGTTATTGAAAGGTCCTCTTTCAACTTTACATAAGTCAGTATATGGGATATATATGGCAAGTCTCAAGAGGACTATGAAAATATGATCCAGCATCAAGAGTTGTATATGAGAAATCCCGAGAATATTTCTTATTATGAGGAAGCAGAGGCATCCAAGTTACAATATCAAGATTCTCTTAGTTCTGCTATGAAACTCATGCGCCAGAGGACTAAAGCCACTTAGTTGAAAAAAGGTGATCAAAATTCTGCTTTTTTCTATTCAATGTTAAAAGCTAAACAGTATCATAATAGAATCACCTCTTTGAAGAATTCTGAAGGTGCTCTCCTTCATTATGCTGATGGTATTGGTAACTATCTGGCTAGTCATTATGAAAAGTTTTTTGAGAAGAAGCCTTGTTTAGGCAAGGTAAATTTCAATATCATTGCAAAAGGGGAGAGACTGAAGTTACATCACCATGAAAAGTTGCTGAAACCGGTTACTGATCAAAAGATAAAAGGAATAATTTTTGCTATGGATGGAACAAAAAGCCCAGGACCCGATGGCTTTAACTATTCTTTCTTCAAGGCTGCTTGGGATATTGTGGGAGGTGATGTGGTCAAAGCAATCAAGTATTTTTTCTCTTCTGGGAAAATGTTAAGTTCTATGAATTCTACTTTGCTTACTATGATTCCCAAAATTGTGAGCCCTGATGGAGTTGGAGATCTAAGACCTATCTCGTGTTGCAATATTGTATATAAAGCGATTACTAAAATCCTTTGTAATCGTTTACAAGAGGTCTTGGATGATATTATTGATCTTTCACAGGCTGCTTTTGTTGAAGGAAGATCTATTCTCCACAATATACCGATTGCTGAAGATCTTATCCGGTTTTACAACAGAAAAGGGGCAAAACCCAGTTGCATGCTTAAAGTTGATATACAGAAGGCATATGATACAGTGGACTGGGAATTTATACGTAATCTCCTACTGGCTCTGAATTTTCCATGGGCTTTTGTGGATTGGATTATGGCATGTATTTCCACTACTTCTTTTTCAGTTGGGTTTAATGGAGCTTCTTTTGGCTACTTCAAGAGTGGAAGAGGTTTAAGGCAAGGTGATCCAATATCACCTCTTCTCTTTGTCCTAGTTGTGGAGTATTAATATTAGAGATGTATGTTGGGGTGCTGATTCTTAGGCTCCTCCAATCTCTTGGGATGTATGTTGCTTATACAAACTTGAGGGGGGTCTTAATATTAGAGATGCACAGGCTTGGAATGTGGTTGCTTTGGGAAATCTGTTATGGCAGCTAATATGTCACAAAGAGACTCTTTGGGTTCGTTGGATTCATCACATCTATATTAAAAAGAATTATGTTCTTGATTGTGAGCTAAAACAGAATGCGAGTTGGTATTGGAGAAGGCTTCTAAAGGTAAGGGATACTCTCCTTCCTTTATTCAAGGAGCTTATTTCTGATGGCAAGACTTATAAAGTCAAATTGGGATATGACTTTATTAAAGCTCACAATCAGAAAGTTCACTGGCATAATTTGATTTGGTGTAGCTCGAGGATACCAAAGTGTTCTTTCATTGCTTGGATTTCCATTAATGGCAGGTTATTGACACAAGATCGCTTACAGAAGTTTGGTAC